>JBBKCR010000006.1:11379481-11390887 GCA_037577295.1 Ladigesia roloffi | reverse complement strand
TAAAATGTGAAATTTATCTTACCTTCTGCTAGCAGTGTGTGCAACCCAGCTATGGGCTCAAAAAGGACTGCTCAACCCCCAGATAAAAGATCTACACCCACCTCAATTTGTATTGGTTCCAGACTTATCATCAGATATGATGTGATGTTTTTTGTTTGGTTTTTTAATTGGGGCAGTGGATAGGCCAAAATATTATTGTGTTGCCTCAAGGCAACACCATGCCATAGAGGGTTAAATACTACACTAAAGCACAAAATCAGTCTTAAGTTGTGCTCCAGGGGGCACTATAAGACTTTTAACAATAAGAAACACTTTTTTTTTACGCAAAGCACTACAAATCTGTTAGAGATAGAAAGAATCATTACTAATAAACAACACAATACCATGCACATGAGATGAGGGCATAGCATGAGAATGGAAACATTAATTAGGGCAGCAGAATTGTAAAACAACAAAATAACATTAGTGATACATGACTACCGGGATATTTAATGAACAGATTAAAGTAACTAAGATAACAGGCATGCATTTAACACATGTGACAACTGTTGCTAAGCAATACAAATCTTAAATAAGACCTGCAACACAAGTAAAAATAAGTAGACATGTTTTACAAAAAATAAACAAGGCAGGTGAAAGAAGTGAGGTCAGGATTAAACTAAGCTGCACAGGTTTAAACAATGATCTTTTTCAAATGATGCCATGTTCTTCCTCTGACTTTTCCCAACTCTAACTTATGCTTATCATAATTGGAGTCAGTCAGATGAATAAATAATGTTAACATTTGCAGAGAAGAAAGCCAGTCACATGTGTTCTAGCTTTGGCTGTTGGCAATATTCTTCCCTTTCTGTGAGTCTGCAGTCAAATGTCCCAGCAGTCTGGTCTATAGCTTTCACCTTGTGAAGTCATATCGAGAGTTGTGTAGTCTGCTGGACCAAAGAATGTCCTTGCTGCGTAAACTAACTCACTGTATTATTCGCCTCACACACTTACTACAAACAAATAACCCGCAAGAGGAATGGGGCAATCTATTACGATGTAAATGTTTATTTAAAAGGCTCACGGAGGTGGGAGGTGTATGAGTATAACATTTTCTTTGAGGACCATTTGCTTTCAGAAACAATTTTTCACATAGACCTTAGGTGGAAACAACAACAAAAAAAATTCTCATATGGAAAATAATAACTTGGGTAGCATTGATGGCAAGTGCAGAGGCGAAGCAAAATCTAAAGTTTAGTTCTTTGAAAAAAGCGAAATATTGTATATACCTGATGAAACAGTCCATTGTAAAAAGTATTTCAATGTCATAGGTATCATCTCCTTGACTTTCAAACATTAGTGCTTATGGAGAATACCTTTAGAGTGAGGAATCCGGTGTCCTTCATATGTTGGACTTTGTTTTATGTTTTTGGAATTTGTGTGTACTCTAGTGTAAATCTGGTCCCACTTGCCTGCCTCTCCCTCTCTCTCTCTCTCTCTCTCTCTCTCTAAGAAAATGTGTGATATTGAGAGTGTCACAGTAACCAGTGGTTGCTTCACACCTCCAGGGCAGAGGGTTGGATCCTGGGTCTTGGCCCGGGCTCTGGGTTTCCTATGGGGTCTCTAGTTACTGGCATCCTCCAAAGACATGCGTGCAAGTTGAATTGGGGATTCTGACCGTGGGTGTCGTGGGTATGAGTGTGTGCATGAATGGTGTGTGTGTGTGTGTGTGTGTGTGTATGTGTATGTGTGAGTGTGTGTGCCCCGCAGTGGGCTGGTACCCCACCCAGGGTGAGTCCCTCGTGCCTTTACTCATGACCCTAGTGAGGATTAAGCAGTTACAGAAAATTCCGTCTGCAAATGGAAAAAAAAAATAGTGGAGAGAATGTAGCGTTTTGCGTGAGTTATATGTTTACATCATTCTTAAAAGTAAAAGCTCTTGATTAAATAAAAAAAAATTGCTTCCCAAAAGCACCATGTGTGATATAGATATTTGTTTTTAAAAGATTACATAAAGTAGAGGGTATTTACAAAATACTGGTTCTTTAAAGAACCTTTGCATTGTTTCTCCAGACTGCTTTGAAATGTCAATTGTTTCATTTGCACAGAGGCTTCTCTCATTCTCTGAAAGATTATTTAGGGAACAATAATGTTGTTTTTATTACAACCTTTTGGCATATTACTTTGAGTGTAACTTTTTATTTTAAGGCAGTCTGGTCAGCCAGGAATCTTCTTTTCCTCTGATCATCAGTGAATGTTCAAAGCTAAATTCATCATTTTGAAAAAGCAAATGTATCAAGTATTTCTGTTTCTTGTTTTTAAATTACATTTTTCATTAACCAAGGATCAATATTTTTCATTTCTCATATTGATTAGTAATCTGAGTGGACAAAGGCATTCAAGTTCATGACCGTTTTCTAAAAATGTAGCAATGGGCAGTTATTGTAATATTTAAAATTGTTTACTACTGTGTACTAATGAACTAATGAAAGCCCAGACAAACCACTTCTTTTGTTTATAGCCTTCCCATTGAGCATTCAAAAGTGGTTGCTTATTCTTCCACAAAAAGCCCTAGATAATTGCTGCAGTGCATGTATAAATTCACAATTATACTAATTTGGCTGTTTGGCATTACTGTTTGCAATGTTTTCTGTTTTCTTAACATTGTATTAATGTACAGTTCAGGTTTATTTAATTCTGGAAAACATAAACAGAAAGAGCAGCTTAGATGGATAGATGGGTGGGTGACTGGCTGGGTGAATGTATGGATGGCAGAAATGATGGCAGTATGGATGAATAGACAGACGGATATGTTGGTATTATGCCAGTGTTTGTGTTCAGTGTTCAGTGCTAATGTTCCCAACAGACAGTGTGAATGATAAATGAAGAGTGACTTTCAGAACAAATTTACATAGGTACAAAAAGAAAAGGTAACTCCAGTCAACAGAGCTTTAGGAGCAGTGTGGGCTGGGCAGATAAATCACAGTGTCTGTGTTCGCCCAGTGGGATGCAGAGAGGTCAAATGAGGCTGGTCATTTGGGACTACAGCTCTTCCTGGCCCCTTTGAAGAATCACGCACTCCATTTGTATGGGCTGTAGCTAGGCACGTGTGTGCTCAAGGATGCTTCAAGGCTCTGCCACAAGGGCACCCAGCAAGCAAATACACAATAATGATTCAATCCATCATTGCAAACGGTGATCTGGAATCAGCGCTCATGCAATCATACAGTTCCCAGCCCTTTTCAATTTAGCACAAAAGATCAAAACATGCAATTTCTTCAATGGCCCAATACTGCTGGCCTTGAGGCCTAGACTAGGAGCAGTTTTATGATGTTCTTTCCCAATCAGGCTGGGGTGATGATCTCAATTAAACTGAGCTTATATAAGCCTGTATGCTCATAGCCCTGGTCAGGGAAAAATAAGAGACTCCAAATTCAGGTTGTTTATTGAAGATGACTATAATATACCGAGCATAGTGTATAGACAGTATTTTTGATAAAACGGTTAAATTAACCCCCAAGTGAATGTTATGGGGGACTGCAAGCTGTTGTCACTGTATCTGGTAATTAATAATTCGATATTTTACCCTCTGCAGCACTGTATAAGATCACTGAACAGACATGCCTCCTCATTTCTTCTTATAGACAGAGACAGAAACATTTCTTTCCTCAGTTGTTTACTTGTACCCTCCAGCAGACTGTGTAAAACTTTGATGGTTGCAACAAAATACATCATGTGAAGTGCCTGATTAAATTTTGTGTGTGTTCCGAAAGAAAACGGGGGAAAAAGTTAAGAGAGAGGCCATTGACCGTTATTTTAAAGCCTTGATTACCGTGATCCGGAACGAGATTTCTGATGACCAGATCCAGCCCAGCACATTCATTAAATTTTATGTTAATGTTTATTAGACCTTACTCAACCCCTGGCAGAGTTTAGGAGATAGAGGCGGGAGCTGATTAGTTCCTGCACTAGGATTCGATGATGCATTAAAACAGGAGTCCTCCAGCCTTTCTTGGTGTAAACTTAATGACTCAGATAGGATCCAGCATCCTCTGTCTAATGAGATTTAATTCCTGGATATTTATGCAACTGGACAAAATCGCTCTTTAAAAGCCATGAGCAAGGATAACAAAACATGTGCATCTACTCTGACCTGGGGTCCGTTCTTCGTATGCCGCTTGACATATCCGGGATGAATTGACACATTCAAGATCATCGTGCTAATTACGATGCGGCTAAGTTGGTTCTTCGAGCACACCTGTTGTTGACGATTTGTATGACTGGATAGAGTTGTTTAGGATTACTGTGCATTCGTGTGTTGGTTTAAAAGGCGATATGTATTGAGAGTAGAAACACTGATCACAAAGATAGAAAAATAATTACAAATAATAATAAAAAAAACTTTAATAAAGATACCGGGAAACACAGCAAATTCTGCAAAAGCCAAGAGAGATGGCTGGAAAAAAGTAATGATATATATTTGGGGTGGGAATTTAACACGTTAATTGCGATTAATTAATTAAAAAACATTACGCATTTAACAATTTAAACTCTTTTGTCAATGTGCGTTCCTGGTAGACCGATTACATTGATGCACAAAACTAGAAGAATCGGAAGTAAGGGAGGGCGGTATGGTGGCTCAGGTGTTTGCACTGTTACCTCCTAGGAGAGAGTTCTGGGTTCGATTTCCGGGTAGTATGATCCCTCTGTGTGGAGCTTGCATGTTCTCTCTGTGACTGCGTGGGTTTCCTCCATTTTAAGAATGTACTTAAAGTATATAAAATAGCACTTTGTTTTTAAATCTACTCAATTTTAGGCAGTTATATCATGTTTGTGTTTCTGTTTCGAACTGGAATGCAGTTAATTTTTTTTTTCTTTTCAGAAATTAAAAGAGCTTGAGTTTACCATGTCTACTGTTTGATTCTGTCACTCAATAAAAAAAATAGGCAAATTTTATTCTGCGATTAAATGTGATTAATCACGATTAATTAATTACAAAGCCTTTCATTAATTTTAATCGTGTCCCACACCGAATATAAACATATATATATATATGTATATATATATATATATATATATATATATATGCAAGACACTTTTCTTTTCCCAAATGAGTCAGTCCGCGAGTGCAGCCTAAATCTAGGTTAACATGAAACAAACCTGCTCCTGAGCAGGTTTAAGCTGACGGACATGTTGCTATAACAGCAAGTCCGAGATGTGCATCGAAGAATGAAAGATTTAAGATCAGGACAAATCCACAACAATCAAATCCAGCTAACTGATTAGCGACGCATGAAGAACAGGTCCCTGCCCTTTGTCATTAGCCTGTTGCGTTTTTATGGTTCGATGTTAGACGTGTGAGTAGTCTAGTGAGCAACTGAGAGTAGCACATAATTAACCCCAAACAAGGAAAATGTAGCCATGGGCAGTGATTATTTTCCAGTCATCAGGAACTAGAGGTGCAGAATGCAAATACCAAGCTTGCAAGATAATATTTTGTCAAGCGCATTATTCAAAATGTGTGTAATAAAATCTATAATAAGAAGGATGGTGCCACTGTGTTCATTATTGATGTGATGCTGAAATATTAAGGATTCCCTGAAGTGTTTTTTAGAGTGGGACAGGACTGGCTCTGAAAGAAACAAGTTAAATATTAAAGGGGGGGATTTATCAACAGGAGATGACTTTGTGCCAGTGCAGTATTATCTAATCACAGTTGAAATCTGTGCTTACACTTAAGCCATTATAATATTGGTTTTTGTTATGTGTCAGACGAAGTAGAGATGCTTATGTAATAATTTAATATTGTATCATGTATTGTCTCTTTTACATGTCTTATGTCTGACACAGCACACATTTTTCTGCCTTGTTTGTTCCAGCCCACTGTAGAGGTTTTCATGTAAACCACTAAAGAATCAAACTTCTGAGTTTTAATACTGATCCAAATGAGTACATTTAATAAAAATAGCCTGAATGATGACTGAACAGGGTACTGGTTAAAAATGCCCTTTTCTCAAATTCTCCTTATTGTAGTTTAAAACTCTGAGAAACAAAAATAATTAAATGCTTCGCTAAAACAGGTATGTGTTAAGGATTACATTCTGTTTATGCAAAGAATTAATTGTAGATTAGTAATTATAAATTGAGTTGAATTCTTGTTATCCTATTTTGAGCACGTGTCAGTGGGGTGTGTGTGTGCATGTACAATATATTGGGACAAAGTATTGCCTTCCAGTGAAGGCCAATCTTCATGCTTCACCATATTTTGACAATGCCATGTTTCCAAATTTGTGGACACCATGCTTGGGGAAGACCCTTATCTATTCCATTATGACTGTGCCCCAGTGCACAAAGCAAGGTCCATAAAGACATGGTTGGATGAGACTGGTGTAGAAGAACTTGACTAGCCCACACAGAGCCCTGACCTCAACCCCAACCAACACCTTTGGGATGAACTGAGACGGAGATTGCAAGCCAGGCCTTCTTGTCCTACATCGGTGCCTGACCTCATAAATGCCCTTCAGAATGAATGGTCTCAAATTCCGACGGAAACTCCAAAATCTTGTGGAAACTTGTTATAGCTGCCAAGAGAATTTCATGTATAACCAGTCTGGATACCTTTATTTACATTTTAACAATTTAATTATGTTCTACTTTTAACAGGTGTGATAGCCCAGTCAGGAAAGAACAACAGAACTCTGGAACTTCAAAACCGCAAAAGTGTTTCTGATTCGAAGGAAGCAGATCTGTTCTAAGTAGATCTGTACTAGCCAGAGAACATTCATACTGGGTTTTGTTTTTTAGTTGCCTACATATTTGATAGTCTGTGGTAAATCCAGACTTTTCTACACATCTTGTCATGTTCCATGCATCTTTCTTCTTAATGCAATGAAAGTGTTTTGTCTACTTTAGTGAGAGTGAAAGCATGAGCTACTTCATCTCATGATACACTGAAGGAGAGAGAGAATATTGAATCCCAGGTGAATGTGTTCATCCTTGCTTGATTCAAAAGAAAAGAGAAGCAGGATACTATTATGCAGTTAATTATCCTCAAAGTAAACATGAAAGGGGAGGGGGGTGATGAGAGCATGATAACAGCCAGGCAGAGATTTACACTGAGCTGAGTCGATGGCGAGGCAGACTAAGAGTCATGAATCTAAAATGAACGGGACATTACCTAAATGATCAAGACCAAAGGATTTAACAGATTGCTCTACCTGCTAATGCACCTTATTCCTCCCGGCACATTTGTCTCTTTGCCTTCTTCACTCAGTAAATAAGCATTAGGCCAAATGATGGTGCCTGTCTGAAAATATATGGGGGCTTTCTCTTCTTTAACAAATGAATTTGTTGATGTGTGCATGAGGAGGAATGGATGAATGTGCAGGTGTATAGTGCAAATGCATACAGTTCCATGAATGATGGTACATGCATGCTCTAATTTGGTTTTGAGTTCATTATATAGACCAATGCATTGTTTTGTGTCTTGTGGGTCATGCAGTAGACTGTAGATTGAACAAATTAATTCTAGAATTAAATTAATTAATGGTCTTGCTTGCAATATGAACAGTTGTGTCCAGGAAAATAGTTTACTATTTGACTTAAATTTGTACATACACACTATGCGACAGCAGCATGTGCTCATGCCTTTAAGTGCCATGGAGGAAATCCCTACAGTAAAGATGCCAACCCTTTATTTTACATTTCCTTTAGTTCTAGATATTGACCGGGCAAATGTGATGTAAAATCTCCAAAGTACTTGTGCGTCTTTTATTTAAACAGAATTTGTGGTAAAGTCAAGCAAAGGAAATAACAAAATATGGAGTGGATTTAGAATAGTAGCAGGACAGAGAAAGTGCTGTAAAGAATGCTGTTTCAGCTGCATGGTGAATCAGGACAGTTCAGAAGCCGTTTTGAAGCCCACTGTGCTCTAGAGGTGGAAAGCCCAGGATACACCAGGTTCAAACGTTTTGGTCTACTTGGCCAAGACTGTTAAACCTTGACCAGTGTCTTGCCAGACATACTGCTTTGGTCAACTCTGTTAAGAGGAAAGACAGACAACATGACATGCATGTCAGTTGGCATGAGAGAGAATGGACGCTAGACTCTGGCTCAGGCTGCATATTCGTAGGGAGAAAGAGAAAAGCATATCTGGTCCAAAAAATTCAGGTGAGAGGGAGATACCAAACCAAAAAGAGGAACATGCTAAGCTCCGACGACCTGGATTGTGGGGCCTTGGTACGTGACTGTGACAGCACTAGGTAATTATACTGAGTTATGTAATGTTAAGTTCCAATACAACTTGGAGTAAAGTGTGGCTCAATTAGCAGACAGTCTAATTAAATACACTGACATGTCTAATAGGTTTTCGGTGGTCAAATAATTATGCAAGTAGGAGATATGTACTATGTTTGATGTTTGATTTATTAACCTAACATCTAGAACTCAAACTCAAATTTTCAGTGTAATGCTTTCTGTTTACATAGGAAAATAAAGCGCAAATAGACAGTAAATTGTGCAGCAAATAATGTTACACAGGATAAAATTGCTTATATATTATGTATTTGAGGATGTTCTTGGATGTTGGACTGAAAATCTTTACAGATTTTACAGTAAATATCTAATATTTCGACATATCACTCTATATAAAAGTGATTAGTGATCTTACTGCATACTTATTTTGCTAAATAGTTTTCACCCTGATAATGTATTGCTGTGTAAATCAGTTGGAATATATTGTAATCTTTTTTATACATTTCTTCTACTGTATTTATTGCAGTGTTTACATAATTATTTGGGGGTTAATAGCTTTTTCATAATAGCCTATTTAAAGTATTTGGAAATTCAGTTATTTGTGTCTCACACCCAGTTCAGAGCTAGAATTTAAGAGAATATAAAATAAATGCTACTGCAAAGCCTTAATCTGTCGGTTAGTAATGAAAGATGTAAGGTGACAGGCATTGGTAACTTTGTCCAATCCGTGACATAAGGAGTTGTCCCCCCCAAAAAAATATGTGCATGTTTTCCTAAAATAATTGTGTAAGTAAAAATAAAAAATAAAAATAAAAAACGCAAAAAAGCCATTTAGAAACAGTTGAGTTCCCCCCTCTCCTTCCTCATAGTGGTTTGGCCCACTAGACTCTAGACCCTGCTCTCCTACTCTGAACACATGAGTCCAGTTTGTGGCTGTGGCTCAGTTAATGTTGAACTCCAGTAACTAGGGTAATTTATTCACATTAAAATAAGCGAGTCTCTTTAATGTAGTTGATCTAGACCTTAGTGCACTGCAACTAACACGCCAAAGCCATTTCCTGTGCATTGTTTTATTTGTGATGAATAAGCCAGTCATGATAAACAATAAATCAAATAAATGCACGATAATTAAAATGAGGTTGATAATGTTCCGGCAGCGATCATTTTCATTAGTTTGCTTTCTAATGGACATCACTGTGATACATTGGTCTCTACCGCCCCTCTTATTTTCTTAGGGCCGTGTGCTGCAGAGCTGAAAAAGCTCTACGTTTGTAATACTGATAATATAAAATAGCCAAGTATAATTATAATCAGTGCAGAGAGCCAGTCCGGTTTTAACATGCACTTATTGCTCGCGGCTTCTCTAGATGGGGCAACCACCAATCTCTAGAATAGGCTTCAGTGAGAGCTTTACAAAGACCCCTAGTTTGCCATAATACGCCCCCCGCGAGCTGGAGTTATTATGACGAAGACGATCGCTTTGGACAAATGTATAGGGACACCGCGCTAGAATTTTGTACAGCTGGACATTTTGCTACTCCGTAGAGATACTGCCTTAAGCCACACAAAGTCAAGGTATGCTGACTGTCTTACAATGTCTTTCACTCACAGGGTTATGTGATGTTTTGGAGTCAATGTTCATGGATGTTTGAAAGGGTGCATTTGCATTATTATGTCATTATCATTACATCAGTAGAACTGGACACAATGACAATATGATCGTTTATCGCAATAATTTCTGGGACAATTTATCTTCTAGCAGAATTTGTTATCGTTACAGGCCTAGTGACGAATTGGCATAATGTTATACCTGACAAGTAGCATATCCGAACTGACCCCACTGTATGTTTTTCATAATACATTTCTATTCTGTTCTTAAATGTCTTCATTAGAATTAAATAACACTTTAAACCTGTTTTAATTATTGGGATTATTTTTTTAATAAAAGGTTTACTTTCTTTATGTAAAGCACTTTGAAATACCATTGTGTATGACGTTTGCTACAGTATAAGTAAATTTGCCTAGACTTGCAGTGTCATAAACTAGATAAAATGACAGAGAAAAGAAAAATGGACAAAATATAATATTTCAGTGCACCTAAACGCCAAGTAATTACAGAAGGGACGCATCTTTAAAAGTACAATTTGACTGTATTATTTGTGTCCCCTTCAAAAATTGCTCATGAAAAATGTTTATTGTCCCCCTCTACTGTTAAATGAAATGTACGCCCATGCGTCAACCTACTGTTTCCATCATGGTATGTCCTGGCATGTAGGTATGTGCAGAGCCTTCAACCCTAGTGCTCCTCGTGACTTTGTAGTGGAGTGATTCAAATCTGGACAGTGTCAGTAGATGGACGGTCTGATTGCAGCTGAATGGCTCCCTTCATAGGATTCTGAGAGAAAAAATCCTCATATAGCTTTGATACAAATATATAAATGTCACCAAAATCAATAACAAACTTCCTGTTTTGTGTTGCTTTTTGTGTTGCAATATTCCTCGCGATTTAGTGACTGTATACCTGCATGTCTCTCATTAAAGTCTGTTTAAGGTCTGTAAACTTCTGCGTTTGTATCCTCTTTACACGAGCTGACATGAGAGTAAAGTAAAGGAGAAGATGAGAAGAAAAGTTTTTTAAAATATTTCTCCGTGTTAATGGTATGCTGTTTGTTTTGGCATTTAATTGGACAGCAAGAAGTCTGTCTCATAAAGCATGCTCAGCTTACATGGTGTTCTTGAGGTTTTGTAATGTTCCAGCTCTACAAAATATAAAAAATTCAGCTGTGGTTAACCCATGTTAAAACCTGTAACTTCAGGTGTAGATGCTCATATCGTGGTTAATAATTGAGTGCATACATAAAAGTGTGGTATTTAACACTAGCAGCCAAGTGAAAGATGAGGTGTAGCTTAACTTCTATAGACGCATAAATATATCATAAAATCTAAATATTTAGAATGTAAAGCATTGATGTTGTCTGTAATTTTACAGTACATCAAGATAACCATTTCACATTTATTTATTAATTAATTTATATGTTTATTAATTTAATTGGAAGTTTGTTATTGATGTTGGTGGCATTGGTGTTGATGTTGGTGGCTCAGGACTGCAACTGCACTTTATGGACACTCACATCAACACTTCAATTCTGTTATTATTGTATATAAGATTTAGAA
>JBBKCR010000006.1:11357770-11368116 GCA_037577295.1 Ladigesia roloffi | reverse complement strand
CACACACACACACACACACACACACACACACACACACACACACACACACACACACACACACACACACACACAGTCTTCATTTAACTATATCTGTCAGAACAAACTCTTGTATACATTATAACTACTAATGAATATAGCTACATCGGTCAGAACCAAATCTTGTACTTTTATTATTATTGCATTTTAAATACCAGCTGCAATTTGCCTTGAGTCAAAATTTCATGAAGGATACATCAATGATCAATTGCCTGACAAAACAACTTCTTGCATTCATTTCCATAACATTTTAGAAATGTTTTTACTTCTCCTTTAAATTTTATTTCTCTTAGATATGAGCTTTTGCTCTGACAACATCTCTGTATGTTTATGTTATTGCTATCATAGATTTTAATGTGTTTTAATCACTTTTAAAAATAAATAAACCACTAGACCAAATTATGGTACATTAATGTATATTAAAGTGAGAACATTTTCTTTGCTTCTCCAATTAAGTTACCATTTCAGAGATACAAGATTTTGTTATGACAGCAATAACACGCATGGTTGAGTCTAATAATAACAACTATGTCCACACATGTTAAAGGTTTAAAAAATACTGGTTATACAAATAGGAACAAACAACAACAGCATAAAAAAGAGCACGTCAGCACAAAAGAATTCCCAGAAATGCACAAGAGACAAGAGTTTACTGCCAAATATACAAACACTGTGGTTAAAAATGTAAAAATCCCTTTTCCATTCCATTCTAGAAACATATTCTATATATCTAAATCCCAATGTTCCCTCTGGTTCCATTAGTTTTAATGTGTAAACTGTGATGATCTCAGTCCATCACTGGTCTTTTTTCTTGTCTTCTGCAAAGGACAGATTTGTATTTTGAATGTACAAATATTCTTTCTTGTTGCACAACTCAGTATAAGATTATAACTGCATTATTTGAGTTTTATGCAGTGTGATTTATTGAATGCAGCTTCTGCAAATCAGTGGATGTTGGAAATGTCTTCACTCATTTCAAAAGAAACCCCAAGACAAACAAAACCTGATTGCCACTTATTTTGATTTGAAGAACAGAAACAGATTTTTCAGCGGGCATGCTTCTCATTAGCATAGAAATGAATATGATGACAGATAATGAATATATGCTTCTTGATGCTCCACAGCCAAGTGAGAAAGATCAACTTTAGAAAAGCAGAAGGAAAGAACAGAGAGAAGAGCCAAGATAGAAGAGGAAAGCAGCATTTTTTTCTTGTCACGGTGCTCATTAGCATACAGAGAGAGGGTTCTTTGAAAGCTAGGCTGGGAGAGTAGAGGACAGACTCAAGGTCAGCTTCAGAAAGAAACACACGCAGGCTTCGAGGCTACCTTCGCTGTCTGCTCTTGTGGCAAACAAAACATACAGGTCCCGTCTAACCTCCGCACTACATCACCTTCTCTCTTCTACCATGTTATTCATGCACTGACCTGTCGCAGTGTGGTCAAGCCTTAGCGCTTTCAAAAGGGTTTATATAACATTGCCATCTACTAACAGTTGTCCGGTACCCACACTAGCTTCAAGAAATCGCTCAACAAAAAAGTCATTTACATGTTTTCCCACCTCCACAAATGTCTTTTTAGTGATAAAACGTCACTTCTTTAATTTATAATTCCAGCTGCAAAGCTAACATTGGAAAAAAAAACAAGTCAATATTCAATAGTAATGTCAAATTATATCACTTCTCTTAACCCACTCAAGCCACATCCATTTTTTTTTCATTAAGGAGGCACAGACTTGTTGCTGTGTTTTAGAAGCTATGGTTTACTATAAGCTATAAATTTGGACAAAACTTCACCAGTCATTTCAGACAACACCATGGCTGGTTTTCACAAAGCAGTTCTTGAGACAACATTGATATTTTATGTAACTTTAAGGGAAACAGGAAGTGTTATCATCAGGTTGAGTGTTTGGTTTATACATCTTCACAAAACCAGTTTGGGCTAAATGGGTGACTACAGACTCCGAGTGTTTTTGGTATCATCCCCTTCAAAGCTCCAGTGTTGAACTGAAGAAGCAGTGAAAAAATGTTTGAGGTGGATTTTTCCATAAGCTGTTCCTTTACATCTACTGTCATCACTTAAACAGCCTAATTATGCATTCTTAACCGAGTTGGGTTCCTAATAGAGATGTGTGAGTCTGGACAAAGTCAAAGTAAAAGGGTTTTAATGAGTTTATGTCTGAAGAGCCATAACAAAATCTTTAAGACTTTGATTCAGAGCAAGTAGGAGATATGAGGAGCAGTGATACATGGAACATCTGAAACATTTTTTTAATTAAGCAAAAAACCCCATCAAGCCCAGCTGCTTTTTTACGGATACATCCTAGAAAAATCACGTCTGAACGCTGTGACCATTCTGTCATACATGAACACACTACAGCACATTGTGAACATCACACTGTATTTTTTTCTTCCTCTGCATTTAACCGATTCACCCACTGACGCAGTGGACAGCCAGGAACACAACGCCCCGTGAGCGGTGTGTGGGGAACGGTACCTTGCTCAAGGGAACCTCAGTGCTGCCACTAGCAGCCCTGGGATGACCTAAAAGTATGGTATGACCTAAAAGTCGCTGCTTTTGAGAATAGGTTTAGTCGAGCAGGGAAAACCTTAACTGATCTACGGGGACAAGCTGAAGACTCCTCACAATTCCATTTGGATCCTATTTGATAAGGTTACACCTTCTGGTCCTAAAGTGTATGTTTAGGCTATCCGCTCCAATCTCTGGGAGCTGCAGCCTCCTTGACTAGTCTTGCTGCAGAGGAGAAATGTTAACAGACTTCTTTAGACTACTGGTCGTTTGCATCTATTTGCATTTAGCAGACACCTTTATCTGCCAGCAGGCTTTCAAGCAAATTGAATTACACTGCATTTATTTATACTAATTAAATGAGGTTAAGTCATCTTGAGATGAAGAAAAATTGCTGCATTTAAACACATTTAATGCAAACAGATAAAAAAAAAAAACATGATGGTGAATAAATACATTAAATATATCTGCATAATAATCACAGCAATAAAATAGTAATATATAACTTTTTAAAGGTTTAAATAAGAAAATCGTGTTTTTATTTTTGTGGATAATCATAACCTTGTGTATTTTCACTATTTGTGAGAAATGTGGCAAAAGCAGCAATTCATCATGCCACATTTCTAAAACTTGATCGGATACTATCCAGAAAAGTTGATTTCTCATTTGCATAATCTCCTTTTAAATTTGGTTACTGTATTTTTACTGATCTGCTTCTATCTCATTGATAAAAACAAGTGTTTAAGAAAGCAACTGCCCTTGCTGCATTCTATTTAACAAACTGGCCATACCACATTAACAAGCTTAATGTCTGCATCTTGCAGCAAACACAACATACTGGTTCCACTTAACCTCTGTACTACATGCCTGTTCTGCACTGGCTGACCACAACTCTGTGGACAAGCTTCAGAGCTTTCAGAAGCTGTTCACGTATGCTTATCTTGCATGCATGCATAATGCTAATCACGTACGCTTATCTTTTTTTTTTTTGAGGTCATGTCTGAAGAGCCATGATAATAGTGTGTAACAAGGTAATAAGAACCTACATATCAAATTATCCTAAATAATGCTTGAACGGGAAAAGCAAATCAGAAAGCTAGTAAAGGGGGATTATTTGTGGTAAAAATTGTGGGGATGCTGGGGTCATGTCTCCACCATTTTTAGTCATGGACTATTTTGTTTCTCTTTTTAAAGCCTTCAGTTAGATTCAAGATTCTTTATTGGTCACATACAGAGTTCTAGAAGTACAACATGCCCCTGAATTGGACATGAGACTATGTTATTAAGTTCATAAATGTTATAAAGGGAAAATTTAATTGGCCATACCTAAGGTAATAAAATGTGTAAACAAAAATATAGTGCAAATGAATAATACAATCCTAAACAAGATCTGTGTTGCAAAGAGTGCATCACGGTTATAAAACTGAATATCAATGTGCTGTAAAGCGCACTGTGCTAGTTCACTTGCTGATGTAAAGAGACACAAGCGAGGTAGAGAATCCAGTCTGTGGTATAATGAATAGTTTATAAATGTGTGTCGTGTCCTGGTTAGGAAGTCTTATGGCCTGAGGATAGAAGCTTCTCAGCAGGTCAAACAGACTGGAGTAAGACGAGTCTCTGATGATCCTGGTTGCTCTGGTCTGCCATTTCCTGGTCCAAAATGTCCTGCAGAGACTGTAGAGCTGATCTGGTGCAGTGTTCAACTGTAGATTAATATAGTGATGAATAAAAGTGTTACTTATGTCATTAAGAAAGAGTGTCAACATGCTTAACGGTGGTGGATCTAAATCGAAACTCAGGCATATGCATGTAAATTGGAAGAAGAGGCCCTTTGTTGTCCCAATTTTTTAAACAAACTGACACCCATGGAAGTCTTAAACAGTACGAACCTGTCTATTAGCTAAAAGCATAGTGTTCATGTATCAGTCTGTACCAGTAGTCATCAGCCCGAGAAACCCACTTCAGCTGTTTCACGCTGTTTCCGCAATCTCAGTTGAAATAAAACCTGACTGCATTTAGGGAATAGCTGTGTCTACACATGTTAACAATGCTTCACTGTGATGTGAATCCATAACAAGGCCTTGTTCTTCTGCAGAGTGGGATGGCCTCTTACAGCAGATTACATACCCAAACTGGTCTACATCATTCTAAGAGAAGAGGCAGCACAACATCAATCTAAAATCACTTAGTGCCTCATTCTGTGAGCATCAAATAAAGTACACTTAAAAAAAAGGTTATGAATATTAAAATGTGCATGAGCATAGATGACAACTGGGTTCTCTTTTAACTTTGTAGTTCTATGCCTTGCTGGGCTATGTAAAAAAGGGCAGCAGTGCATTTCAGGACTAGTGATGCTCCAGCAGTGTGAAGCAGGCCTTGTATTCTTTCTATCTGCACAAGGTGTGTAAGCAGGAATGCTGGTCTGGGACCTATTTAGGTAGCACAATTTTCTCACACATCAGTCCAGAAACTCATTTATTCTTTTTTTTACCTTTTCTTTTTTACTTTTCTCTGCTTTTGTTGTTTTTGCTTTTTGTGTTCTCGCAGTGATCGTGCACCACGGCTCTGTGGCAGGATTGTGGGACATTTTCTTGATTATTCTGAGTGTAACCTTTTAGGTAGAGTGGAGTCTGAGGGAGGGCTAGAAGTAGACTGAAAAGCTCCATGCTGTGTGACTATTTTCACCTCGCTCAGCTGCCACTGTGACTGCAGTTGTGCCTTGTTTTCCACAGGCCGAGAAAAAAAAAAAGCAGGATGAGAAAAATGAGAGAAATCATACAACATCACCTCTTCGGCCTCATGCCTGTGTCCGGAAAAACAGGAACAGGCATGAGGCCGAACCAGTAGTCGAAGTATCTGTACGTATTCATTTCTGCTCTGAATATAAAACCTTATTTAAACTTATTAATCTCATTTTGAATGTTTTTTTGAAGGAAACCATTACTTCTTTTAGAAACTGCCAATGGAATCCATTAAATAAGAGTGTATAAAAGCAAATACTATGTGAGTACATGAGCTATACTTAATCTGTGACAGAAAGCTCAAATCAACAGCCACAGGTTTGTCAGGCCCATTTTCCTATCACACACTGTTACTAAGATGGGAGGACTGGGGCTGACACGGAGCAATTTGGGCCAAACATGTTAAACCAGCCATTGGGTTTTTTCCAGGACCACTAACATATTGTACTGTTTAGCATGCTTGGAGGGGATGCTAAACTGGGAGTGAGACCAGTGCACACTGACTAGGGAACCCAACAAGTACAAACATCAGCAAGAGAGTATATCATCTTTATTTCAATAAAAAAACAGAACCAAATGCTTTTTTGGTGAGCTTACATACTCTACCCAGTGTCTGGGGTTCTCTCTCTGTCTGTAGATCTGAGGCCAGCGTCATTCTTATGCTGAAGGAGGAGGCAATTTTCATGCTGCTGGTGCTGGTGTGCTGTTGCTACTGGAAGCAGGACAAGTACTCAATCTTCACCGCGAGCATACGCTTCCCAGGCCGACCTCCCCACCCCATGTGAAAGCAGCAACTGGGCTCGGGATCAGGTGCGTCTAGCCAAATGCAAGAGGGATGAGGGAGATGAGAAAAAAAGTCTGTCCAGAAGGGGAGGGATCTATACCTGTGCCTTTCTCCTCTTCCACCAACTGGAGCACAATTGCATTGCCAAAGGCTAGGAGAAATTTGAAAGTTTAGGGTTCCCATGTTTCAACAGTGCCTGTGCAGGCCATCACAGGCTCAAGCCCACATCTGGCTGAACGTGGGGGCTCAGCTATGGAGGGAGAATGCCTCTCATTACTCTTTGGATCCCTGGACACACATAACCGCAATAATTCTGCTCTGTTTCATTGCAATCTGTTGCAAAATAGAGTATCCATCACAGGCTGGTAAGTTTCTTCATTGCCAAACGGCCTATTCTGATACATCAGCTAACAGATGCTCTTGCTGGCCGGCATCATGGTTGGGGATGGGGAGAGAGAGATCACCATCGTACCACCCTTATTGTGCTTTCTTGGACTTTTGGCTACAGATGGGTGGCACTCCAGTTGATCAGACTCATAAGCTCCTGATGATAGATATGCAGAAAGGAGCCCAGTGCATTCATTAAAAAAAAACAAAACATTTGAATCGTATAATTCCTTTGATTGTTTAATCTTGTTTCACAGTGTCATTGGTTCTGTTCTCGTCTGAGGCAGCCAAGTGTCCCTTCTCTGTCGATTTTTTGAGTTCTCCCTTGGCTGTGTAGGGTTCCCTTGAGAGGTTCTGGTTTCCTCTCACAGTCCAAAGACATACATGGCAGGTGGATTGGAAATGCTAAATTGCCCCTGGGTGTGTCACTGATCCAGCCAATGCTGGACTATAAAGCAGTAGACATGTCCTATCTGAAGTGATGAGTCATGCTTCAGTATCTAGTAATACGATAAGATAAACCTTTATTAGTCCCACAAGTGGCAAATCTGTGTGATTCGGAATTTAACAGATAGCAGCAGAAACATGGCCCTTCCAGCCTGTTGCAACAGAAAATTCATGGGAGTTCAGTGAGCAGGCTTTGCCCAGGCATCATGGGATGTTTGACTCAGATGTGAAAACTATTTCAATGATTCTTAGGATTTAAAAAAAATTCACTGGAGTTAGCTTATTGAGTTTTGAGAGCAAGTGGTGGGAACATTGTCTGGCATATAAACACGTGTAGCTGATTCATTCCTGTGAAACCTGTGAGGTTACATGACAGTCCAAGATCTGGAGGTGTGAATTGGTAGTTTTCTCATCCACTACTCAGTGGATCTGATTAAGTCTTTTGATGAGTAGTGAAACAAATTATAAAACTATTCCAGCAACCCTAACTCACTACTGGGTAAAATAAATAAGTCAATGACAGATGACTGACAACAAAAATGCAAATTTCTAAATATGCAATTGTACATTTTTTATGGAATCATCCATTGAATTTGATACTTCTGGGTTTCTGGAGGGACAGTGCTCAGCATAATTTGGCAGCACCCCTCCTCAAATATATTGTGTAAACATGGCAATTAACATGTGAGTGGAGTTGTATTTGAACCAGGTGTACTTGAGTATGGACATCACAAAACTGACACTAGTCCTCACGGACTAGAGCTGAAAATCCCTGCTTCAATCATTTTTTTGACATTTTGGCATGGTTTAAACAGGCAAACTGGCTCAGATCATACAGACAGACATGGTTATCATCCATGAAAGCCAGGTAACAACCAGCAAATGCTACAACAGTGTCAGTGAATGTAAACCCAAAAAGATAACGTACACAAGGAAAGACGAGGACTATATGCGCAATCTTTGATATATGAAACAAAATGTGAATGCAGACACTGAGGGGGAAGGGCCAGGGTGAAGCTTGACCAAGATAGAACCATAAAAATGCGATGGAACCCTGACATTTGATTTGAGAAAATACTGAAGAATCCAACTTCTGTTAACACTTGACAGATTTTTATCACATTTAGCTCTATTCTTTTAGCTCTTATTGCCTTATTTCACACCCTTCTCTAATTCCATCTGCTCTCTCTCTCCCTCACTCTAGACTTGGTAGAATTGTTTAATCTTTCTGTGGTTCCTTTGTCATTTAAAAGAAATATCATTTGTCATCTCATGGCTCATTGTCATCAAAGCTTTAAATTACATGCTGGAAGGCAGATCACCTATCTGGATGTATGTGATGAGCTGAAAAGTTGTTCCTGAAGATAGATCACCTACAGGTCACTTCACATCACCAACTGTTTATGACCAAACCTGCAATGAATAAGTAATATTGAGTGCGGTAGAGGTGTGACACTGTGACTATAGTTTCAAAATTCAGATTGAAAACGGGAAATATCAAAGCAACTTTAAAAAAGATGTGTTTTTTAATGTATTGTACCCCAACTGCCTTTCTCACATTTTTAAAGCCACGCATACAATGTATTTTCCTAATGTGTTTGTGGGAGTGCATGTGTTGGATTTAGATCATACCTTCAAGTGCTCCATTCAGAGCACTTGTGCGGCAGTCCATCTGGAGAAAATGACCACCTTTACAGCTCTCCCCTGGCTTCATGATTGAGGGAATAACTTGGCCATCACTTGAATAATAATTGTCCACTGCTGTGTGAGTGTGAGTTTCAGCCAGTGTATATGTTTATGGGAGGTCTCTCAGTGTATTTGCTGTCCTCTCTGCTATTTAGTTCTCCAGAGCAGGAGGTGATCAGGTAGATCAGTGTAGATCACTAATTGTTGAACTGTAAGTGGCCAGTAATTGAGACTGATGAATTAATTAGCTGTCTTGTAAACAGTTGGTTTGTTTGCACAAAGGTTGTGATGAAATTAAAGACCTTCTGTCAACCTCATTTGGTCTGTGACTATGGCCCTGGCTTACTCTGAATTTTAATTACAGCTTCACGTTTTCATCTTTAAATGGAAGTGAATAACAAAATATCGGCAGTGTTGCTGCAACATCCAGCTTATTGTATCTGTAGTTCTGTGAGGGTAGCTAGTACTAGGAAGCTGGCACAGGTACACTGTAAATAATGTGCATCAAGTAAGAAAATATATCAAATAATAGGAAAGCACATGGATGGCCAACATGTCTTGTAACATGATTGTTTCTTTCACAACATGGCTGATTTACTACCAGATAAATGAAGTTTGACATTCCTGCAATTTGAAGATTTCACCCTCATGCAGAGAAAATCCATGTTGCTTTACTCTGTACAGATAAGTCATCTAACACTCTGTGCACTCTATACTTTTCTCAGAGACTTTGGAGTTGTACAGACTGTTGTGCAGTCTGTCAAGTTTATGTGAAATAGAGAAAACTGCAAAGATAAATGTATGATGAACATTTAAGATTGTGTTTTTTTAAGGATCTGCATGAAACTAGAAACAGTTTTGCCAATTCCTAACCAATTTTTAACCAATCATTAGTCTTTAAATTACTTTTTTCTTGATCTTCTAATAGTATGCATATAATTGAGTTTCATCATAATTTCATCCTGTTCTAATTCTACAGAAAAATTGTATAGAAAACTAAGTGGTTATTTGTTTTCAATAACCCTTTTTATACATGACCTGGAGCCTAACTTTAAAACTGCCATTTGCTTTAAACATCTGAAGTTAATTGTCTTTAACATGAGTATCTTAAATAGACTGAATGTCAAATTGTTTCCTTTGTTTTGATCCAAAAATAGACTGGTAATTCATGACTTAGACAAATAAACAAATTAATGAATAAATAAATATACATTAGCCACATTTCATTACAGTTAATTATGTAGATTAATGGAGTGTTACACTGATCGGAATAGGCCGTTCACACATACTGTATGGAGGCATTCCCATAAGAATGTTGGCAATTTAGGGAAACAATGATTGATTTATTTGAATCACAGAAAATGAATTGCCTAATCAAAACTGAATTAAGAAAAGACAATAAGAATAAAATCAATACTGAAGTAACTTTCCCAAATAATTATATAATTGTACATAATTGTATTAATTTGAAATCATATTTCAGATGCGAAGCTTCTTACCAAGCTTGCAGTTTCTGAAATAAATGGATAAGTGTAAAACCTGCAATGTGCAAGACATTTTGACTGATCGGGTAGCTAATGAGAGAGAAGAGCTCAAAAACAGCCAATTGTTCTTTTATTTCAAATACAACCTCAATGTGTATTTGAACTTTCTTCTGTACAATATAAATGTGCACCTGAGAGACTTAATGTTACATGTGAGACTTGTGTGTAATTGTGATGACCATATCCAGGGGCATC
>JBBKCR010000006.1:11323264-11334553 GCA_037577295.1 Ladigesia roloffi | reverse complement strand
TCCGTCTCCTTGGATTACCCCTCTTGGATTCTGGACTTTGTTTTGGTTGCTCGTAGACTGATTTCTGGTTTTTCGCACTTTCTGCCTGGACTTTGTTTTTCTGACTTTTGTGGACCTATTTACACTTTTCTCATTAAAGGTCCGCTTTCATTCTGCGGTTAGGCCCTTTCCTGGTCATTACAGTAGCAAAATTGCTGTTCTGTTTAAGTCAGTTCTTTCACACCCGCTCAGTAAAAGGTAGTTTCTGACTCATATCCATATGTAGCATTCATTTCTGTCATTCGTATTTATTAGGTGCTGGCTGCTTATGATCTGGATGATTACATAGTTAGCAGATTAACATTTACATCATCTCACATTTGCATTAATTTTCTTTCATTGTTCTTGCATTAGTGGACAAAGTTTCACTTTAAATAATGGATAGTGCTATGTGTGATGGTCAAACAGCTGTTTGCATCCAAAGCATGCTCAAGTGTAAGGTATTTGCTCAGAAGCATATTTTACGTATATTTATTGTATATTGTATATACCTAGGGCGGCATGGTGAGCATTGTTGCTTAACAGCAAGAAGGCTCTGGGTTCAACTCCCGTTTTGGGCACAGGGTTTTTCTGTGTGGAGTTTGCATGTTCTCCCTGTGAACACATGGGTTTCCTCTGGGTGCTCTGGTTTCCTCCCACCACCAAAAACATATGATTGGGGAATAGGTTGATTGAGCACATTAAATTGCTCAAAGAAATAGCCCTAGGTCGGACTGTGTGTGTGTGTATGTGTGGCCGTGCAACATGCTGGTGACTGTCCAGTATGTACCCCGCCTTCACCCGTAGCAGCTGGGATAGGCTCCAGCCCCCTCCCCCGACCCAAGTGTGGGATAAAAGGGTAGAAAATGGATGGATGGATGTATATGCCTACACACGCACAAGACCTACAATATACCTACACAATAAACCATTAACATATATGTATATGTACCATATTTGCACATTTTCCATACCAATGTCTGACATTTAACAAAAATTGCATTACTTGATTAAGTATATAAGCTTATATATTATATAAATTATATAATCAAGAAATTATTAGCACATATTTTTACCATTACATTTATCAGATTACTTCCATACCATTATGGCAAATGCCAGATGGGCAGCTGGTGACCTAATGGTTAGGGTGTTCACCCTGTGATCAGGAAGTCATGGGTTTGATTCCCAAGACTGCTAAGCACCTCTAAGGTGCCCTTGAACAAGGTACAGTCCCCACACACTGTGTTCCTGGCTGGCCACTACTTTGGTTGGTGAATAGGCTAAAAGCAGAGGAAGAATTTTGTGCTGTTCAAATTGTGTGCTGTGGTTTGTTCGCATATGACCGATGTGTCAGTTTCACTTAAGCATAATCCAGTTAGATGTCCAATTGTTTTTTGTTGTCCTGTGTTTAGAAGTAGCTTACAAAATGGTGTTGTGTGTTACTTTTGATAGCTGAAGCAGCTATTTTAACATAATCCACAAGTAAATTACAAAATTTATTTTGTGTATCCAGGTGTATAATTTAAAAAGCCCAAAGGACTTCAGGTCCAAGAACCCTGGGTGAATTTTAACTCAGATCTGGTGACTTCAGGGTATTAGCCAAACCATATGTGCTGTCATTCATACCATAAGATCTTTTTGGCCCCAACTCCACAACAACTACACACATAGCCTCCGTGCTGTATAACTGATACGCTGTGATGTGGAATGAGCTGCTCCATCTTGCTAATGCATGAATAAGAGAGCCATTTGTGTTCTAGTGAAAAGTCTGATAATCACACAGGCAGGAAAGAATGAAAAGTTGATCTGTTCCGGTGTAGGCCACATCACTCAGCTGCTCTTGGACTCTGTGACTTAATCAATAGCAGAAGGGCGGAAAGAACAGGAGAATGACTCCCCCACTCACACTTTGTGCACCGCTTTTGCTCCCGAGCCAAGGCCCTGCCATCACAATCACCGCACATCTGTCACCACTGAATGGAAAAAGATGCTTTCAATAATTTCCTCTCACAGTGATACCCTTAATTATATCACATTGAATATTTCTCTATTATGCTAATGTGCCATATTGCAAAAGTAATTCTTTTTAGTAGCAATTTGACTCTAAGTCATTCTGATTGATGTTTTCTGATGGTATAATGGGTGTGGTGATTTAAAGTTGTATATTGGAAAGACAGAAATTTTTTTATGAAGACAACAGTGTCCTTAGAGGAGAGGTGTGAAGAGTTGGGAACAGGTAGTCTTAAATGGTCAATTCATCCACTGTAACATTACAGCTAGAAATGACAAGCAGGCAACTCCACAGCTAGCACTATGTGTATGGTGAAAACCGCAATATAAGTTCATTCACCACAGTTCACATTGCACATAACAATCATATAAGTGCCGTAAAAATGAAAGAAACATTGTAATTAAGATCTTACTTTTCATGAATTAAACGGTTGTATTGCATCTAAAGTTAACTTGTGTTCATTTGATTCTCACTCTGTTTATTTTCAAAAAGTATAACATATTTCAAAAGATGACTCTAAATGCCAGTTTGAATCTACACATTGTGTAGATTATGTCTTAGTTATAAATAGCAACATGCAAAAAATAAATGTCATTTACTTTTAAATCACGCACATAGAATACTCCTTATTATACATTATCCTTAATTATTTTCATGGGGCACTCCCCATTGATCTTTATCCAGCAGTTTCATTAGATGGTATGACAGATGGCTCAGTGACTTTATGACACTCCTGCTGCACTCCTTTATCTTCCCATTTTTTCTTTATCAAACTTAATCAAAACTAGAGTAGGGGACAGTTAGTGAATGAACTCAAAAAATGTTGCAATTTTACTGCAATTGAAGTGCTACTGGAAACAGAGACAAAGAATTGGAGTTTCAAAAAGTGGAATTCAGTTAAATGAAATTCTGTAAAATTCCATTATCTATATATTTTTATATTGTTTTATATTTACTTAAACCTACATGTGGTGAGATATTGGAGTATTTCAGTACTCATGCTACCTTACAAAATTGCTAAATTGTTTGAGGGACTGTAAATAAAATTAAACTTTTTAAAAAGGAAATCGCCCTGTTGGATCCCCTAACAGGTACAGCATATTTCATCCAGAGAACAAATATGTAAAAATTGGTTTACAAAAAACATTCACCTTGCATGGAATTATAGGAAATGCTTTTTTAGTCAAGTTTAGGAAATTGTTATTAAGAGTAATGTGAAAAAAGTTTAAAAAAAAATTCTGACATATAAGCAATATATTTGGAAAGTTAACATGCATATAATGGATAAAAAGGAAATGTGTTTAATGTTTGCTATTTAAATGATTCATAAGATTTTATGTACACTATATACACGTTGATTTTCTTGAATTTATTTAAATTCAACTCTGTTACATGACATTCTAATTCAATTTCTATTCAGCTGCATGCAGTTTTAATTCAAATTCTAATTATAAGAAGTGAATTATAAATTTCCATATATTCTTATTTCATTTAAATGAATGGTCCCAACCCTAATTAGTATATTTGAAATATATTAGTATATTTGTACTTGTTACCCCAAATGATTGATATTATCTTGTTGTGTAAAGGTTCAAAACTTCACAATTTAATGTCTTGCATCACTAGCATATTCCTTGGATTCCCTCTTTGTTGTACTGCAACTGATACATTGCAATATCTCTCAAACCTCTTAATTTATAATTGTATGTAAAACTTTGGTATGCTTACAATTGCCTACATTTATCATAAGTTCTATTCACTGCATACATCTATACAATACTGTACTAAACTCTTGAGCCACCCCCATTTCTTCATCATTTTCTTCCAAAGATCCAGGCTTTCTTTTATTTTGAACAAACAGAATCATATATATATATATTTGTGCCAGCAAGGTGATTCATATCAGCTAGCATTTGGATCCACCTGAGAATGAAAAAAATTGTATATTAGGATACAACCCAGGCTGTGACAATTTTTTTTCAACTGTCAGATGTCTGCAGTGTATTCACATGATGTTTAGGTATACATTCAGTGTATTTGGACCCACGACACGCAGCTTTTTGAGTAAATCTGACAAAAGATGTCACTACAACATGCTACAACAAATACAACAAGCTAATGGCAAAGTCTGATGGTCCTCTTCCATCTGTTAAAGCAGTCAAATCTTTCAGTCCCTCACTAAGGTAGTCCTGCTTGAACCCTGCTGCTTGCCATATATTCTTTCAAATTCTGCAGTGGTCATCTTCCATGCTGTAATGCAGTAAATCTAGTTTTCTTCTTGACTGACTTTCCTCAGATCTGATGGATTACCTTGATACGATTTCAATCATAAAGTAAGACTAACATATGAGTTTTCTTTCTTTCATTTTGCATTTTCTCAAGTAAGTTTCTATTCCCATTCTTCACCTTTTTTCTTTTTTTGTTTTGGTTAACATAAATCTCTAATGTCAGACTAGCATCATGTTTTTTTTTTGTTTTTTTTTGCTCTGTTGAAACAAGTTTGGAACTTTATATGTTGCTTAGTGCAAGTTTTGTTAAAACGTTTCAGTGAATGAAAATGACCATTTTAGCTAATAACATTTTCATATCAAATACTAAAGGTCAGAAAAATACATTGAAATAAATGTATTTCTAATGAATATAATTTAATATGTACAATATAGTGCTGTTTTGTTTTTTTGCAAACCTTCAGATGTTTTCCTTAGATGTGCCTATTTTGCAGTCGCTCTTTACTCCTGGAAGAACCAGTTCAGAGCTTTATAATCACAAAAATAGAATGCATAGTATTGCTGAAGAGGTACAGAAAAGGTTATGGTAAACAGTGGATTTGCCTGTGAGGTCTATCAAGATCTGATTGAGAAATAAAAGCAAGAAGATGTCTTGGGATTCTGACCGAAATAAGTCTAGCTTTAGCCATGGTACAAAAAGAATATCTTTTCCTAAATATGTGTAATGTAAATGTAAATATAACTTGCCATGCGATATTCTTGCTGAAACCTCAAGAGAAACAAGACAAAGTGAGAGTGTTTGTTTGTAGGTGTATGGCATTGCTGTATGTTTGGATCTATGTGGGAGATTTACTGTGCACTTATTTCCTTATTACATCCAAAACAATGCTGGATTATATTTGCATGATATTTCTGTGCTGTGTGTCCATGCCTTAATGCCATTGCTAATTGCATCAGACATTCGAAGCAGCTGGCAAAACAGAGCAAGTGAGCAGAATACAAGACAAAAAAGGGGGAAAGCAGGATTTATTTATCATATTTTCTCAGTTAGCCATGCACTGATGGCCAGCAGGAAATAAAGTGTGTGTTTTTGACAGAGTCTGTGACTCTAGAGCGGCTCAACATGGGCTTTGCCGTACCCTGGTGCCTTTCTCTAATGCACCTGTCATGCCCTTGATATATGGCTGCATGTATATTTTAAGGTTCACCTGGCATGCCTGTCACCTGCAGTCTGTTTGTGGCATAATGATTGATCAGCACGGCTTTCTGCCTTTCTTTCTTAGGTGGAGAAAGAGGTCTAAAAGGAGGATTTATTGGATTGGTAAGGAGCTGTGGAAGATTCATGCCGAAACGGCTCAACATGGCTGCTTGTCTAATCAAATGCCCACAATTATATTTCATCATCCATTAAAATTGTTTGACTGATTTTTTTTTCCATCACTTGAAATTTGATGAAATTAAATTTCTGAAGAATACTTACAGTTTTATCACAATAGCTCATAGCTATTGGCTACTGGAGATGCAGGCAGAGGATGCTGAATATATTTGATTTAATTATGGTCTTTTTTTCCTCCAGCTTTTCCAGCTTTTTCCTATGGAGATGTCAGTTACTCAGCACTGGGCTCCCACAGAGGAGGTGCCTGGGTAATGATCACCCAGGGCTAACTGTTAATGCACAGCAGATTGCCGCCATATTGAAGGCGGCGCAAAGATCGTAGTTTAATTATCCTATGAATATTTGCTTCCTGCAGTCTTACACCCTCCCCATGTTTAGCTCACATGCTTTCAACAATTGCTCAGAAACTTCTGGGGACAGAAAAAGACACACACTCACACACACACACACACACTCACTCACACACACACACAAACAAAAGTACAACCCATGAACACTAAAGCTTTCTGACAGTGATTAAAATGACACAGCAATGTGCTTCTTTCTCTAATTTTGGGTTATTTTCCATTTACTCTGAAAAACGTGTGTTTTAACCTATGCTTAAATCCATATATATCTCTGTTTGGTGTGTCATTTCTAATCTTTATCCATCTCTGAAAGTGTCAGCTCTCTCTGGACTGTGTCTAACTGCTCAGCACTTCGTGATAATAGAGTCCAGAATAGTGGTAACAGCTCCAGTAATCGACTCAAAGTTTCTGAGGTAAGAACATGTTAATGGAATGAGCAACTATTGTCTGCTCCCATGAGGCTGTGCTTGAATGCCCAATTGAAAACCAGTAAAATGGAATAACCATAAAAGTGGTTAGATGTGTTAGGAGTCAATAATGAATGGTAACTGTAGTTTCATAGACATGCCAGATGTGCTTAACACTACGACTACAGGAATCTAGAAAATATCTCCAAGGTTACTGTTCTGCTGTGAGTTCTTTCCCTTAAAAAAGGCAAACCAATTGAATTAAATAAAGTAAATTGCAATGGGTTCTCTATTCTGTTTTTATAACTTTGCAGATTTAAAAAAAAATTAAGGTTAACAAATTACATATACAATGTGTTACAGTAAGAGAATGACAACTCTTCTGTCCTCCTTCAGAGGCTGATTATGGTCCCTGCTAGCTGTAAAGCATTTTTTATTGAGGAAGGATTTGTAAACCAAAACAACAGGAATTATGGAAATTACATTATTTGTCATTTTTTAATTTAACCCCTTTTTTGTATTTTATACACACTAAAACTCATGTACTGATGAAATCTGTAGTTAAAATCACTCAGTCCTCGCAAGTTGTGTACATGTTTGTGTGTGTACAGTTTAAATAAAAGATCACTGAAGTAAACAAGTTTTTGTTTTATATGTCCGTGCAGTTTCTCATAAAAATAAATGTTGACTTCAAAAGAACTTTGAACTTCGGATATTAGGATGGTAGCAGCATTGAGATTATTAAAAAGGAATCTATGGAATCTAATGGAAGTGTATGTATTTTAGGCAAATCAGTTCCTCAAATATCCTTTTACCCAAAGCCTACACTAAAAATTAGATTCTGAAAATAACACAGGCATATACTGTATTCAGATAAAGTTATCATCATCCTTTTCATTAATGAAAATGTGTTACATATAAACCTATTTAAGGTCATGCTGCTGTCTGTTGTATGGAAATGTAAGTTTGGTCACTACTGACTGGGTCAAGTGATGATGCATGTTCTGCAGGCTGTGGAAAAATGATAGAGACTTTAATGTATAAAAGAGGTCAGCCTGTGTTTGAGACATGTTGGTACAGTCGCCAGAGTACAAAATCTTCTTTTGTAAATGAAAATCACAGGCTCTGCTGAGGCATAGAAGACATGCAGACACTGACAGAGAAGTCGGTGATGAGTTTGGCTTATTAAGACCACATTTGTTGGATGTACTGTCCTACACAACAGACTCCTACAAAAGGCCACGGTCTTGCACTGAGCTGGTATACCACCAAAAGGATCTGTGACAACTATTATTCAGACTAGCATCAAACAATAAGTCGAGAAACAGAAGAAGAAGACAGAGATGTCAGAATGAGAGAGAACAGGGCTGGAAGAGTGTGATAAAAGCAGGCCCACTGCTCTCCTTTATAAACCTTTCCATATCAGAATGACAGGTGCACCATGCTTGACCCTCTGGATTCTTCATGGCATACAGGATAACAATAACGTAGTTCATAGAAAAGGTGAAATAATAGAAAGGTCCAATAGTTTTGCAATTTTCTTAGCTGTCCTCAGAATCTAACTCCATTATATGTTTTATTACGATTCATTTTAATACACTTAAATGCAGTGGATTCAAAGTGTTTCTTCAAAAACTATATAGATGTTCTCTATTCATATTAGGGCTACTTCAATGAAGGTAAAAGCTAGACAAGACAACCTTAAAGACACTTACAGAATGCTCAGCTCTCTTTGAAGGCCCCCACTGCCTTTGCTCCAGACATGTTCCAAGGCTGAGAAGACCCTGATGGGAAATGAGTTTCATGAAGGGCAAAGGACATACCATATATCTGTCTGCCATCATAGTAAGGTCAGTACCTTTAAATGTATACTGTAAATAAAGAGTCCCATGAATACTTGGGTCAGTGGATGTTGTCTAACATTTACATTGACACAAGAGCCTGTTTTTCATCTATATAAGAATTCAATGAACAACAAAAATGATGTTAAAGTGCAATTAAATACCCTCTAGATTTAAAAGTATTTCAAAGATGTGCTATGGAAGTGATGGTTTCATTGACTCCATAAATTAAACAGCCACATTATGCTAATATTATAGACAATATAACATTACAGAATAGAAGTAACAGATTGACCTGCTTCAAACTGGAGTTATTCCTGACAAGCTAAAACTGCTAATTTAAATAATTTGTAGCACAGATACACCTTCAGCGAAGTGAGACGTTACTCTACTCTCTTCAGATTTGATTTACTTCTTTAAATCCCAGACTGAAAACTGCTGGTTTACAAAGTGATGACTTTTTGCCAATTCTTGACCTTTAGGCTGAAAGTATATAGTGTATTTCATAACATTGCTTTAGAAAACAGCCATGCGCTGCACCCATGCAGCTTGGCATTCTTTGCAACTTGAAATTGGTTCATATCATTCCTCTGTCCATTACATTTGTCCATCCCACTCCATCCTAAATTGGTTCACAGTGTTGCTAGAGAATACCCCAGCATGAAATAGGCAAAACGCAGGAAAAACCCTCTAGACAGTTCACCTGTCAAATGCAGGGCTGACTCACAGCAAACTCTCTCACACTGCCAATTTGGCTCCTCCAGTTCACCTAATGTACATGTCTTTGAACAGCGGGAAGAAACCTGTGGTAGAATTCTACGCAAACCACCCCTTCATGACAATATTACACACTGTACCATTGTGCTACCCAGACTTGAGTATTTGACAAGAACATTCAAACTGAATTTCGAATCCCTGCTGACAGTCCTACATAGTATGAGAATCACTATTTTCATTTATGGGAGTGGAAAACATTTCATCCTTGTTTTATTTGATAAAACATGAAATAAAACGTAAATTCTGCTGTTAGTAAAGCTCTTTTTTTTGTTGCTGAAGCATGTTTCACATGGAACTAATCAGATTTTCTCCTCTCAGTTCCCCACTAAGATTGTAACAGAGCTAGATGCCATTGCAGCTGAAGTAATGATTCTACATTATATGAGCTATTTTGCTACAAAATCATATTCTGAATAAGTGTAATTCCAACCAGTGAAATACTTGCCGCTTTTACATTTCTGCAGGGACTGATGTATCTGAAAGCTTTTTGTTACTCACATACATATTCAGATCATTTCTGGAGCCTTGTGTTTTTCTGAAAAGCACACACAAAACATTAACACTCACTAGCACAAGTAAGCATTTCTACTTACATTCAAGTAGACATATACATGCTTTGCATGATAATAGAACAAATGATGGATTCATCTGAAAAGATTGTTACTAAATGTAAGGCTCTTTTTGATGTTGGTATAAGGGCTGAGGCGAATCCAAGTGAATAAACGGTTAACTGGGATGGAAATCTTTGCTGCCCGGACAGTAACAGCATGCTATTGAGCTTCTGTGCGTGTCCTTTTGTAGGGATGACTAACTTCTATTGATTTTCAACACTGGAACTGTGTGAGCCAACGGTTAAGTGATATTGAACCTGGAAAAAAAGGAAATTTGACAACAATTGAAACAAATTAAAAATCAAGATAGAAGGACTTCTTCTTCCACTTAAATTACAGTCTGCAGGGCATTGAATGTTTGTTGATTTGTCTTTCTAATAACCTTAATGCAGATTGAAGCCATGTGAGGTTATGAAATGCATGCCTGTGTTATCAGAACAATATAAGAGTGGAAAGAAAAGGCACCCTCTTCCAGAAGGCACAGATATAAAACCCTTGGTTTGATATCTAAACGCCCCTCTTAAAGCTTAAACAATGAGTGAAGTATTGGATAAAAATGAATTGAGTACTTCTCACTGATATCATTTATTCATGAATCAACATCACAGAAGTGCGTCCTTTGAGAATCCCAAGAACGTTAGGCTTTCTTTCATGAACAGGAGTGATACATGGTTCTCATATTACATGTGTTATCTCCCCATGGATTCTGATGTGTGCTTGGAGAAGTGGGCTTCTCACGCGCACACACACACACACACACGTGTGATAAGAGACAGTGTACACCCCACTCCTTTACAGATTACGGGCCCAATTATGAAAGAGAGATACAGAATGGACATCATCTGCATATAAATTGATTTGAGAACCTAAAGGGATAGTGCCTCATAGCCCATAATGCCTCAAACTCATCAAAGTGAGCTAATGGTGGAGAGCCTTATTAAAGCACAATCACTGACAATAGCATCCCCCTGCTCTCTTCTTTTCCCATTCTGAGGGAAATTAGAGAAAAATGAGTCAATTATCACAGACGTTTAGTTCACCACATGAAGCTGCTTTTTGTTTTATTTTATAATTTTGATTAAGGTATGTCAGAGAGACCATATTAACTTTCTGTAGCACACCTATGCTAAATCAATACAATTAAAGTAAATGTAATCTTAAACTCAGTAAAAAATGTTTGCTTACTTCATGTACAATTGTCCACAAACCAACTCATAAATTTCAGGGTACTGAACTAATGTACTAATGCAGGTAACGTTTCTCTATTCTTTAAGGGGAGTCTTTCTCCAAAAACCTGTATGCTTTGTAATTCACATTTTAAATTTTGCCTTTTACGATCGGGATGGTTTCCTCTGCTAAATCAAACTGCTGTTCATTATAATAAACGGTATATGGCAAGAAAGTCAGGAATTGCAGTTGTTCAGACAGCCTGTCACTCTGATCACCGTGAACAGCTGCCACATATTCCATCTTCTCTAACATCTGTCCTAGCCTACCATAAATCAACATATATTGGTAATTCATAGCTCATAAATTACTCACTTTAACTGGCATACATGTTCTTCAGTTTTCACTCTGGGTCGACCTGAGGAGGATGGGTTCCCCTTTTGAGTCTCGGTTCCTCCCGAGGTTTCTTCCTCCATTTGAGGG
>JBBKCR010000006.1:11308549-11323164 GCA_037577295.1 Ladigesia roloffi | reverse complement strand
TCTGTAAAGCTGCTTTGTGACAACCTTGTTGTAAAAAGCGCTATAGAAATAAAATTGAATTGAATTGAATTGAATTTGAGACATTTAAATGAGTTTAAAGTCTTTCAAACTGACCTTAGCATTTAAAAAATATATATCTGCTATATCTGCTATAACAGAAGATCACACTCTTTATTTTAAAGAGAACTGGAGAAGTGTGAAGCAGGTACTACACTGCACTATTGATGCACCTTACTATATTCGGTAAATTACTGGGTTACCAGGGGAAGAAAGGGAGTAAAACATTTTGGAGAAATTGAGCATTTATGAAATGCAGATGGCAAGTGGATGCATGCACATCGCTCACATCTGCATGGACACACACACGTGGATTCCGTGTATCATTCAGAATAACTCAAATAATGTCTTGGGATTAAATAAAATGGGGAACATTTAAGGGAATAATACAGTATGGGAGGAGTATATGTTGTGCTTGCCCTGAGTAGGGTCTAAGTCTGTCTTCATTTTGGTAATATAGTAGTGGATTAACATCCTTTTACTTCCTATATATAAAGTGGTCATTTAGCTTTATTTTATCATATAGATGCCCACTTGTAGCTGACAGCACTTTGAGCCATTTTCTGAAGGCCACATCTATAAAATAATTCAATTTTCTGTGTTGTTATAGGCCTACTAATAGAACTCCTTTTTTCCTATGTCCAAGCTCCTGCCTTAATTTGAAGTGACTTTCTGATATCTTGTATTAAAATAGTCTTGTTATTGGCTGAAATGAGCCATCAGTCCATATGTATTAGATTGTGATTAGGATTAACAGAGTAGTAACATTAAATGTCAATGATAAGGCACATAACGCTGTGTAACTCTTTAACAGAACCTTGTTATGCAACAACATGTCATGGAGCATACATGCTGTAATGAGTTGCAAGTAGGATAACAAAGTCATATAACCCATACCAGCAATTGTAATCAACAGTGTCATAGAATTTGATGTAACAGTTGGTTATGTGTTACTATATTTATTACTTTTCCTAAGTGAATTTTCAGGACCAAATGGTATGAATGAGAAGAAATGATAAGGCTATACTCTCTCTCCCTGATAATAAAAAATGCTCATGAATAATACTTTTCTTTTTTATAATTAATTTGTGCTGCCCACACCATTTTAATTACTGCTCACAAATGACTCAAAGATAATTGTTTTTCTGGAACCAAAAACACCACCACTAAAAGGTCATAAGACAAGTACGAACTGGCTAAGACAGAGACGATTTAAATCCAGCTAAGCTGTAGATTTACACAGCCTGTCTGTAATTCTGGGTCAAATGTGCTGTGACACATTACATTTCATGAAATGCCCCCTAGATTAGTTCTTTATCTGGGCAATTTTTTAAAGCCCTCGATGTCCAGCTCTGCCTTCCTGCAGCCTGCAGTCAGTATGAGGGGCAGGTCGTTCTGGTTCTAAAATCTGACTGATTGGCTGTGACATGCTAAGATGAAAATATTGTATGCACATAAATATGTAGCATTTTCTTATTGTTTTATTTTGTTCAGATAGATTTGATGATGACATTGTTAAAAGTACAGTGTTGCCTTTATATGAGATCATCCAGGATCTTAGTATAGCTATTAAGTAACTATATTCAGAAACTTTGCTGTAATTGTAAACGGAATCTCAAATGTTGTGCCACAGGGTGGCAAGTGTTAGTTATAGGATATTATAACCCAATGTAAACCCAACCTTTCAGTAATTGGACTAGTTTTTGTTGTGTTTTTGTGTGTCTTATGACAGTTATGAAGCTATTAAACATAATGAATTGTCTAGAAAGTATGTGTCTCTTATGAGATCATGTTGTTGTAAACTCTTATATCTTGCATGTGCTCAACATTTAAATGGATTAAACAAAACATATTTTAGATGTAAATACCATCTCTGCAATTTTTAGTTGGGCAAGCTGCAGTTTGAAGTTTTACAGAGAGCAGCTTTGGTTTCACAAACTCCCACTACACTCTAGCAGCATGATATCAGTTTTGAACACCTTCACAGTTCACAGTAATGAGAGCAGTGCTTCCTTCTGTTTTTCGTGCAACAGAATGCCTTTTATTTTGACACCCCCACAATCATAGGTGTCATTTATGCTGGGGACACTGGGGACATGACCACACCACTTTTTGAAGTGTTTGCTCAGTAAGTGCTTACTGTTTCATAAATCTGATTTGAAACTCTGGTGTGTGCCTGTGGATTTGAAGAAACAGTTCCAGTATTTTTTTGCACATCTGTAAAATTGTTCTCCCCAAGAATACTGTGGTCTTATGGCAGTTTTTATGACTACTAGATTTAAAATAAAACCTAAACACACATTTCATATATATATACACTCATTTCATATATATAGGGATAGATAGATAGATTAACTATAGAATACATTTTAATTAGTTGCCTGTTTTTATAGTAATGAGCCAGGTAAATGTTTCAGAAGATAATTTGTCATAACTTGAACATCATTTGAAATCTGTTGAGTGTTAAATGAGATTACAAGCTTGACATTCAAAATGTCTTTAATATGCCATGTGCCTGTCATGAGGCTGTTAAGGGCTGGACTGGAGATATAAGTTGAATGGGTGTGTGCATGTTTATATCAGAAATATTCTTGATGTGTCATATGTCTTTCATTTAGTGTTAATGTGTGGTTCCTTTAATACATAGAAAAATGTGATTACTGAAGATAAAATAAGTTCAAATTTAATGGCACAAATGTGACTATAGACAACTTTCATTTATCAATCCTCTGTTTGTAAAAGTTATTTAAGATAAGTTGCTAAATATGAATTGTCTCTGTGTTTTGCTCTTGGTGTAGACCATAAGGAATAGGTGATTGTTTTATTTAAGAACTTAAGAACGCAGTGTGATTGATATGAATTGCCGCTCATTCTCTGAAAAACTAAACAAATGTATGTCAGTAAACAACTGCCATAATAGTGCAATAATACTTATTTAGCACAAATGGCCTCACCTTGTAAATAATTTCCAACCTACTCAACATGATTGGTTTAGTTACAAGGCTGGTTTATGAGGTGCATCATCTCAAATGTATACCCATACAAAAAAGAAAGTATTCCTCCATGACACATTTATGGCACGGTTGTGTCAGTGTTATGTAGAAGCGTATGAGCTAACCAGGTTTGGACTACTTTATGGCCTAATGATTGTGGGCAGGATTCGGACACCTTGATACAATGATGGACCTGCCTGGACATTATGATTATTATTTTCGCTTATATTCATTTTAAAATTATCTATAAATATATGAAATTACACAATATTAGGAATTATTTTTACCACACTTCAAATTCAGCTGTAGGTAGCAATAAAGATGCACATTAAATCATGAATATATATTTCAGAGAGAAATTTTAAAGCTTTCAAAATACTTGCAAGTATTTTTATTCACTGCTTAACAAATGCCATAACATTACAAAACTTATAGATGTACATCAGATTGTGGTGTATGTATTAATAGCCCCTCATAACATACAATAAAAAACACAGTAACAACTCCTCTTTCCTTGTTGTTTGATCTCTATGCACAAAGGCAACTGTCTGGCTGATTACGTTCCCATAAGCTGCAGATAGAGATCTCCTGATGTGAAGAGGTCCAGTCTGAAATCTCTGAATCCTCACATAATTATGGGGAGATCCTAAGATAATCTTATCTATGTCCTGCAAAAGACACCTTGTGAGACACAAAAGGAGAAACAAAGGAAATACTATTTAACACAGAAAGAAAAAAGTTGACTTTCAGAATAAGTCTAGTGTTTTCTACTTGCTCTTACCTTAGAGTCATATTTTAGGAGATAAGAGTTGCTATCAAAACAAAACTTCTTATCTCCAAAATAGTATCTTTACAGGAGAAGGAAATAAACTCATTTAAATGCAAACAAAACAAATGTTCAAAATTATGACAAACTAAATATTTTTACATTGTCTTACAATGGAATATGGGAGTATTTTTAATGGAATATTGATCCGTAAACATCAAGGCATGTAAAATGCAAATTTTTTTCAGAGTTGGTGCTTTAGGAGGAACACAAGCTAATGCTTCAAGCTATCGAGTATAAAACAATGATCTATACAACACTAAGTGGAGACTATGAAATAAAGCAGCCAGATTACTAGACTGTACAGTAAACATAAAATAAACTGTTGTCTAGCAAACTGCATGGAAAAGGGTGTGTAATTGTTATTACAAGGATGTATATGCAGTAATTATTGTAAATTCCAGACTACAAAGTGCACCTGATTAAAAGCCACATGCTCAAATTTAAGAAAGAAAATCAATTCTGTACTTGTACAAGCTGCACCGGATTATAAACCACATGTGTCTCACGTTGTAATGTGAGATTTTTACACATTTTTTTTTTACTTTTAAACATTACGGTAACATAAACAAATACATATTGCACATTATTTTATTTTTTGAACAGTAACATTAAGTATATGTACGTATCAGTAACACACATTATGTTGCTTCTGCTTTTTTACTGAACAGTGCACAAACAACATTTCACCTTCTAACGGCCGGTAAAAATGTACACTGTATATATATGGCAGCCTACCAAGAAAATCATGGTTGGCCATCTTCATCTTCTTTATCTTCGTCATGGCCAGGTCTTAGGGGACCGTGCCAGCTCTTGGACTCACTCGGGCTCACCCTGGGAATACGAGCCATGTGCGATTGGTCCAGGAGTTTGAGCCTAAAATGTCAGATGCGAATAACCCGAATCAACCCGAAACAGGCTTATAAAGTGTGTGCCTTCTCAAAGGTCCGTTCACAAATCCGTATGTGGCGTCGGGTCTGGTTACGAAGCAAAATATTTTTGGCGTTATGAAAAAAAAACAAAACACGCATTAGCCGCACCGTGTTATTATCCACAGGCTTCAAAATTTGGGAAACTTTGAGAAAATTGTAGCAGTTTATAGTTAGAAATTTACGGTAGTTATTAGAGTAATTATAGAGAGAATATACATTTTAATGTACTGCTTTAGTGCTATAATGCAGTATAGATAAATCGCATATGTTTATTGACTCACGAAAAGGAGAGGGAAAGGTTCAGCTGTTAAATAATGGGATGGGTCCTTGTGTAGGAGGCAAATGGTCTGTTGAAAGAAGCTGAATAGGTGCCATTTGGTCCGAGTGTTTACAGTTCTCACCATTGGTTTCCACTGAGACGGGAGCTGCTGGAGAAGAATGATCTGTGAAGGGTGAGCCATGCTTTCGTTGCCCTAGTCTTCATCCCAGATCAGCAGAAGCCTTGGAGGGTAGAGAGCTGACACCTGATGATTTTCCATGCACATCACACTGTTCACTGAAGCTTTAACTGAGTGTGCAAAGAGCTGAGCCAAACAGAGATGGGAGATGTAATGATGGACTCTATTATGGCAGTGCAGAGCTGATCTAGTAGTGCTTGAGGCAACCCAAATTTCTTGAGCTATCACAGGAAATACAAGCACCTCTGGGCCTTCTTCTTAACTGCAGTGCTGTGTCTGTCCCATTTGAGGTCATTTTGAATGGTGCTGCTGAGGATTTTGTAGGGCTCAGCACCATTCACAGCGAACCCATATACATCCAGTGAAAGCAGTGGGTTGGGTTGCTTTCGGAAATCGGTGTTACATTCTTCTGATATGTGGACCCCTCTCTGTATCATATGAGACAAACCAGCTTGATGTAATCTGCAAGCTTAATAAGGTTAATAGAGTCATGGTCAGAAGTGCAGTCATTGGTGTACAGAGAGTAGATTGGGGAGAAGTTGTGGATACACTGACAGGCAAGTGAAAGGACATTATGCCACCACAGTTTAACCTGTAGAAGGTTGGGAACATTTACAAAAACTAAAAAAGAAAAATACAAATCTTGAGCCAGACATTTTGTTCTTAATGCAAACTCTATTGGCCATGACAAAAGCCCTTTCTGTACTGAAGCAAAAAGATGATGTCCTTTGTTATTCCAATCTACAGCTTTGTGATTTGTAAAGGCTTGGAGTCATTTCCAGTTGGATGAAGAATCATTGGAGGTCTTCTTTGTTCCTGTATTATATTTTTTGGCAGTTTTGACTGCTTTGCACAGTGCCACTCTCACGGCTAATGTGTTCTTTTTTTTACTTGGCTTTGAGCAGGTTCCTGAGTTCATTGGAAATCAAAATTCTACGCGCATACTTAGTCTTTGATGTTTTGTTTATCCAAACACAAATACCATGCTATTACTAACTAATTTACTATATCTATCTGTGATGCTGCATTTACCTCATCAAACCATTGAAATTATGTCTAAGTATAAGAATGAAATATGTTGTATATATATAATTTACCATGGACAATACATAGATATTACACTGCTGGTAATTTAAGGAAGTGAAACCCTGGCCTCTTGGCACATTCATCTCAACCTCATTATCCTCATCACTAGAAGCTAGGTCAGCCTCATTGTCCCAAGCCTGGCAATAAGCCTTGACTGTGAGACATAATTTCACAGCAATGCTGTGCCATTTATCTACAACATGAACAGAAAATGAGAAACGCTCATCAATCCCAGACTGTGTGAAACAACAATTAAAAAGTGAAACAATACTTTATAAGCATTTATGGGCTTCGGATGCTTGTGAAAAGCTGCTACAGGATCACCATTAGCATGGCTAGTATTACAAATGTCATAATGGCACAAAGGGAAAGTTCCCTCCTGGAAATCAGTTAAAAAGGCAAATTAAACTACTGCATTAAGAACTTAAATTATTCATATTTAATGTTAATACTTAATATTTAAAACATTAAGTGTACTCCATGCAATGACATGCTCATCATTTGTTTTCATGTCTGTGTATATATATTAGAGTAGTTATTATTTATGATGGCTTCCATCGTGTTTAGGCTAGTAAGATTTTAAAACTGGACTTAACTTTAGAAAAATTACCCCATTCAATAACCAATCTAGAGGGCATATAATATGTCTCATATTTGACATGGAACCATATAGGTAAAGTAAATCTACAGATTGGGATAGATAGGAATTTGTCTTATCTTATACAATTATATATTTCTTTATTTTATCTCATTGGTGGTGCAATTCTTTTTGGATCCACATACGTCTGAAATGATTATATTAATTTGTTATCAGCAAGTAAAAGGGAGTGGAGGGAAAAAAACAAAAAACAACCATTTTTGATATTTTGTTTTTGAGGCCTTAACTCTAGTTGCTCATTGTGGTCCACCATGCCTGTTTTCTATTTTTCTTCTTTATGTACAGGGTTTTCTCTGTGATCACCCCTGTGCTCTGTTCCAAAATTTACTCCCACCATTTCCTTTTGATCCTTCATCTCAGTGCTTTCCCTTTTCATCCCAACCTCTTACCCTTTCATGAAACTCTCTGTCCCCTTTTCCCAGTCCCTGCTCTAACATCCCAGCCCAGTTTCACTGATCCTTTATTACTTCATCCCAACCTCTCCCCCTCCATCTTGTCCCACTACGATATGCATCCCATAATTTATCTTCATCATTAAACTACGTCACCATTCATCATAAACCATTCCTCATCCCATCATTTTCCCTTGTTACCTGACCCCATGTTGGTTCTGCTTTTCCTGCTCTGATGCTCTACCTTGTGTCTACTAATTGCTATATAGTTATTGTGTAATATTTTCTGTTTGTCCCCTATAATTGCTTACAGATGCATGAAATGAAGCCATTCAGTCTTTTCAGACAAGTATTAGCTGTGCGAAGGTTTAAACATGACCACTTTATGCAGTAGCGAAGACAGAAACTAAAAAAAGTGTATTGTAATGCTCACTACTTAGTTCCAAACTGCCAGAAGCAATGTCATAGAACTGTTTCATAGAAGTTTCCATGACAGAGCGGCAGTGTACAAACCTAAAACATACAATACAATAACATGCAGGGCCAAGAATTAGACAGAGCGATGCAAACCATATGATTATTGGACTCTGGTGCCGTAGAAAAGTGTTCTCTAGAATAATATATCATGGTTTATCATCTGACAGTCTGATGGATGAATCTGACAGACACATTTTGTGAATGCCAGAAAAAAAACTCCCTGACCAAAAGACTAGCACCAACTCTATGGTCTGTGAAAGAGTTATACTGGCCTGAGGCTGTTTTTCTTGGTTTGGACTTGGCTTCTTAGTTCCAGAAAGGGAAATCTCAATTCAATAGCATATGATTTTCTAGAGGATTGTGTACTTCTAACATTGTGGGATAAAGCCCTTTCCTTTTCAGCATAGTTGTGCATAACTTTACTGAAATTGACTGGTGTGCAAAGAGACCTGACCTCAATATTATCAAATATATTTGGACTTAACTGAAATTCCTATGGTCTTTATCATCCAACAATGACTTTACTAATGCTCTTAAAGGCCAATATAGGTAAAATTCCAAAGCCATGTTTCATGTAGAAAGCCCTTCTGGGAAAAAAGGCATGGTGTTAAACCTGCAAGGAAGAGACCAGAAAATAGCATTCACACATTAACATTTTAGGCTGTTTAATATGTATTCACTCATATTGGCTTCTCTTTTGTTCTCTGCTTAGGAGCATGGAAGGAAAATTGCATTTTTCAGTGTAACAAAGTAATAGCCATGCTTATGTTGGTTTAGGACATAAATTAAGATTGGTATAGCTCCCAAACATTCCTAAATTATACATTTAACATGTCAAGCTTTACATGGCATAGTGATATACAGTTGCAGTCACAAGGCAGCCTCAAGCTTGCAGCACTTGGAGCTATTACGGGTTACACAGAATTTAAGTCTGAGCATATTGAGGTCTTTCCTCCTCACAGTTTCACAGTGTTGCATTCATTCAAGAAGATGTGGAATTAATTTGCAAAATAGGGTGTGCCTATGTATAATAAAGTCAATATCTACACTGATCAAAAAAGATGCTAATCACAGATCATAAACTGTGACGTGATTGCTCCATGGATCAGACTAATTTATCCAGTACATCCCACAGATGCAGAGTCTGACTGAGACATACCAGGCCATCCTCATGGAATGAAAGAAAACATGCTTCTTTAGATTGGACTTCTTCAGTTGCATGGACCTGTTCAGATGCTTGTGTGTCCATTGTAAGTTATCTTTTCTCTAGCAGCTCTTTTGTGGATTTGGACCAGGTGGGCTAGCCTTTATTTGCCACTTGCGTCAGTGAGCCTTGTGTGTCCATGACCCTTTTATTGGTTCACCAGTAGTTCAACCTTGGGCCGTGTTTTGTAAATAATTACCTCTGCATACTGGGAACAGCCCACAAGACATGCATCTGATGACGCTTTGACCTTTGACCTAGTCATAACAATTTACTTGCTCACTTACGGTTTTAATATTTCCCAGGTGCCATTGTACCAAGACTGTGAACATTTTTCACTTCACCTTTCAGTTCTTTTAATGTTGTGGCTGATTAGCCAGTAGTATATAATAGTATATATATATGTATTTACATTTTCTTTTTTCATATTTAGATTTTCAAATGTCACGTTTTATTACACTGTCTTCTGTTTTATACCCCTCTTTTAGCTTGGGTAGCTATTTGTTGGTTATTCAGGAAAGGTGATATTTAGTGTTCTAGTTAAAAACATAAGCAGCTCCAAATTCCACTCCATTAGTTATTCCCATTTTATAGTTTTGTATTCACAACTCAAATGATAATCAGAGGATGTCTCCTACCTACCCAATCTCATGACTTTTCATGAAGCCATCATGACTGTCATATAAACCCCCGAGTATAAGGCATGCAGAGACCTGCGGGCTGACATCAGGTGAGGAATAGACTTTATTTACCTCGGAGAAACAAAAAGGCAGTATGTTCCCATTAGGGGGGAGTGAGAAGCGGAGAACATAAATAGTGCACGGGAACCTCCGGGAACCAATCAGGGGATAAACCAAATCTCAGAACAGGTGAGGGCGTAACGAAACACAGGTGGGGCTATTTACATGTATGGAAGTCCTTAAGGACCAGTAATAGTGGCCTCCTGTGGTTGCTGGTAATGTAGGTGGGGGTTAGGGTACATAGTCTCACAACGACCCCTGGTGGTCGCAGACCGACACTGTGACAGTACCCCTCCCCCAACGGCGCAACTCAGGGGCACCAAGGCCGACCACACTGCCCATCCCAACCCAGGAAGGGAGGTCGAGGGTGAGCACAGAATCTACCCCCTAGGGAGGCAGCGAGGAGGAGGAGCCGGCCAGACCCAAGGGTCCACCACCGAGGCTGTTAGGTGAGTCCAGGTCCTGTGGATCAGAACAAACCCACAGAGGGGCTCTGGGGACCAGGCTGTCGAGGGGTCAGCGGTGACGACAGGCTCTGTAGTCCAGGTTGGGGTGAACCGACGACGACAGGCAACAATGGAAAACAACTCTCTCCTACTGTCCCTCAGTCACCAGTTTGTGCTGATACTGGCAGTGTTATGTAGTGCACATTAAAATAGATAGGGTAGTGAAGCATTGTCCTTGCATGGAAAAAAATGCCGAAAGCATGACATTTTTTAATACATTGTATATCGTGATGCTGAGACCAGGTTGCTTCTATATTTACAACAACCCAACAGTACTTAGTGAAGGTTTCTTCCATCTTCCACTGCCTGTGCCACTTTCACTCGCCCACTCATTTCAGACAGCTAAATGGCATGAAAATTGACACTTTTAGTCCGCGTGGCATTGCCATTAAACAAGGTACATGCATACTTGATATTATTTCAGTTCTGCAAACATCAGGTTCATCTCCCTTAAAATAAATTGTGCCATTAATGTTGACTTGGACTTTTCAATAGCACCTCAAGCAAAGCTGAATAGACTGCTTTTGTATCCAGCTTAATGTTGTTTCCTCTTCTTTTGTAATTTCCACGCTTCATTAACATAATGTGTAAAAAGAAGTTTGATGACTCTCTAATGACAGGAAGACACCCTTATAGCCAACATTTACATATTAATGAGCGATTGGAGAGAGGATTTTTACCTTGCATGGCAACCACAGTGGCAGTGTACTATGCTTACAAAGTCTCTACACCTTGAGCTATGTTTGCAGAGCCCACATTAAATGCACTTGCTGGATAGTTAATCAGAGCAGAGTCTCATGATTGCTATCACTGATGTAATGATTGAAATTGAGGTCTACAATGAGAATCTGCACAGGAATTATAGAGTGATTGGACAGGATGGAATAATGAAGCAAATTACCTCAGGATGCTGGGAAGCCAAATCTGCACCTAAAACTTAACAGTGTAGTTTAGGAGAACTAATAAAATGTCACAGTCATTACAATTGACAACCTGTTAGTACTAGTGTCCTGCAAACGCTGCTTCTCCAGCACTGACAGTGTTGAAACAGCATATAAAGAGAAATCCACCATAATCAACAGCTCTAAATCAGCACATACAGCGTTAGGTCAACAATTACAGTGTTTGTTTAAGCCCAGCTGTAAGTGTCATCTCATCACTGCAGATTTTGTTGCTTAGGGATGGTGGCTGTAATTTTTGTGGCGATGATATGAAGTGAATTGTTGACGTTTAATAGCACATTGTCACAGGCCATCAGCAGTATTATACACTCTAACTTGTTTCCATGACAAATATGTCACACTAGCAACACCTATTATCTAAAGGACATCTCAGAATTGTGTGTGGAAAGGCTGTTGATTAGAAACTCACACGTCTGCTCCGGCTTTTGCAACTGATCATATGACAGACAAATAACAACTTGTAACAGTCTGGGGGAAGAATCACATTATTCATCAAGCTCCCGACACTTGCATATTACATAAAAAAACAGTGTTCTCTGTAAATGTAGCAAATTAATCTTTCCATGGTTATAGAGTTATGAAACCATACTCAGCATGAAAACAGCACTCGGCCAATTGTACCCTTGTTTGTAATCAAACAGTGACAAGCTGTGTATTACACTGCCAACCTAACTTTTTTAAACACACCACAGTTTAGCTGAGCTGTCTTACGAAGCAGCTCAGCCAGATAATTTTATACATATTTAGATTTTTTGTCCTATATCAGTGGATAACATCTATCAGACCATGTCACCATGGCATCTCCTTTTGGATTTTGGATTATAAACAACTTGTGAGCCAATCAGGGACTGACTGAGGTGGACTTTTATTTACAATTCCTTTGGAAAAGTATAGATGCTAATAGGCTTAAAATTATTAGCAGTTTATCATCATTCCAACTTATATGTAAAAACAGCTTTCCTGGAGACTGGAGCTGTGTATCCAGTTCAATCTTTCCACTGCTTGCAAATGTGTGGCAAAGCAAAATGGGGTAATGTGCTTTTCGTGAGCATGTTCCTTTATAAATTAAAGAGTGTGTTTGGTTGGTAACAGTATGTGTTGTGCCATATTGGCTGGCGTAATCTTCGCAGCAGGTAGACCTCACGCATGTCCCGTGGCAGCCTGCATAAAGGAAAGCTCATTTTTGCCGTGCCGCTGTCCCTCTCAATCTCTGTGATTAGGACATGCAGGATAGACTGAACTCAGCTGCACTAAGCAAAAATGAGTTCAGCCTCTGACTGGCTCATGCGCCAGAACCATTACAAGAAAAAGCAGGGCGTAAGCAGGAGCGAAACACCAGGGGAGAGTGGAAAGACTTGGCAAAAGAGCACAGAATGGAGAGGCTGGCTGTGTGTGAACTGTGAAGGATCCGTGTAGGCAGATGAGAGTCGACGCTGGCAGTGGAGGCTCATCCTCTGTGTCTGTGTGCATCACTCCAGGCCTGAAGCGGGGAGGCCTGTGAAGTCAGTCTCGTCATAATACTCCGCCATATGAGCTAAAGAGCTAAAGAACTCTCAGTGACTTTTTCCGCCAGGGCTCGTTTGCTCACATTTATACATCACATTACAGCTATCAAAATCTATAGCTTTTGTTCTTATGCTATCAGCAATACATTTTTCACTGGCAGTGTGCCACTGAGCATTTGCAGAGCAAAATTAAATGCAGATACTCTGTTGCATAGCCCACTCTGTGTCTCTTCTCTTAATAATTCAGCACAGTGTTAATATTTAAAGCAGGTGCGCAGTACAAGTGAATTTGTCAGCAAGATCCAAAGGTCATGACATCTTTTAATCTAGTTCGTAAAAACTCTCTTTCATAGGAGCATTTTAACAATGTACATATTAAAAAATGTATAAAACAAGAAGCTACTTCACCTCCATATTTCTTAAATATGTGAATTTTTTTTGCATTGCTTTTCAGACAGCAAATATTTGATTTCTTCTAATAGTTTAAAGGGGCTTTTCCCTGCATGCCATAAACTGTGAAGACAAACTGTTATGCTAGATTGCTAGGTTTGTATTAATTTACTGTTATTCTTCAGTGTACTTTTTTTAATCACAGAAATATTAAACATGACATTTAAAATTAAAATAAAAAAAAAATGTTTTATTTATGATGAACAATATTTCATCAGCTTTCCTGGGACAGTGCAATATCCTCTGCACATAAACTATATGCAAATAGTTTTCATGGTGGAGAATAAATGCTGTTTACTCCGACACATGACAGACAATATGGACCAATTTAGGAATATAGTGAGCCGCTCTGCTGTGTCTGGTTATTTTGAATTCTGTGGCTTCAAAATCACTTCAGTTCAGAATGCATTTCTTTTTTTAGAAACTCAGTTTGAGCAAGCGCCCCCGGAAATAAATTAAAAGACTTGTGTAATAGGTAAATTAAGTAAAACGACCCAGTTTTGCTTAAGACAACATTCAGCAGTAAGATGATTTGGGTTTTTCGCTCTTAAAAGAAATTGAATTGAAAGCATTCCAGCATGTTTACAGATTAGAGGGATCATTTCAATATGCATCTCCCTTCTTAGATGGTAATAATCCAAGATGTTCTTTTGACGCCTTTTAGTGGAATGATGAGCAAGATTGTGTGGATTTAGTGTTTTGTGTGAATTAAGATGTTACTTTTTTCCCTTTCTAGGCTCCATGCCCAACTCCTGTGAAATCTAGATAGGAGACTTTCAGATTGCTTTTCTCTGTACAGGAATAGAACATTGTCTTTGTGCATGTTAAATGAGTGAATATGTTCCTTTCATGTTTTAGACTGAATACAGGAAGACAAAAGAACAGATTGAGTCTGGACTTTAGCATTACCACTGCTGTCTGTGTAATCACTGCTGTACAATTTGAAAAATGGCATTTAGAGCCAAATATCCTATGGATAGGTTGAAATATGGCTTGTTTGCTTTAGTTATGGCTGTAATATATGAACACCTAAAAAGCAGTTTATTTCCAACTTCTGTTTCTCTGCTTGATCAGAACTTTTAGGAATGTCATAGAACATGGGATAGCAATGGCAAATGGTGTTTTTTGCTTTTAAGTCTGAGTGAAATGATGCATTATGGAGGTCTACTAATTAACATTAAGTGAAACCATGGCTGGTACAAAATCACATTTTCATGCTCTACATTTTGCGCCTCATCACATGTTGCATTTTCTTATGTGTTTTGTTGACATGTTGTTTGGTGATGCCATTTATTACCACCACTTACCAAAACAAAAAAATATTTTAAATGGGCATTTAAATTTGTTTTTGTGTTCTAGAAAAATGAAT
>JBBKCR010000006.1:11281047-11300828 GCA_037577295.1 Ladigesia roloffi | reverse complement strand
AAGTATTAAAAACGAGAACACACACACACACACACACACACACACACACACACACAGATCCTGACCATCAGAATGAAGAGGCAGACCATGCCAGCTAATCTGTGATGCATTCTGCCAAAATGATGTCAGTTCAGTAGCATGTTGGGTAAAGAGTGTAAACGTTGTGTGGCTAAAAGTCAGGTCAATTCATGCTTTCTATTGTCAAAGCTGCCAGTGCTACAGTAAAGTCATGGGCAGCTCTCTTCCACATGTTTCATCCTGCTCTATAATTGATGACAGGTGTTGGTTTAAGGAGCCATTCCTATTAGAAGGATGAAGATGCTTTCTCTGTTACTACAGCTATCAGAACCTTCCCATGACATGCAAGTAAAAGTCTGTGTATCCTGATCTATACATGGCTGCTATTGATTCGCTTTAAAGAACATGTACTGTAGATGCAGGTCCACAGTGGCTTTTGGAAGACCACAGCTCAGTGTGGTAAGAATTATTTTTAAACTGTACATGTAAACACAAAACATAAACCATGCCGTTTCCAATATTGCGCTGCAATTCTGTTCTTTGAAGCCTTTCATCCAGGTGTAAATATGATACTAGGAACACTTCAAAGGTACATCACCATCAGATTGTGTGCAAAGTTCCAGAAGGCAAGGAAAGATAAGTGTATTTATAGAGTACATTATCATACACAGAGGTCATTCAATGCGCTTGACAAGGATAAAATAAGTATGAAAAGAAAAGTAGGCTGATAAAGTTAGCAATAAAATCAGTAGGGAATAAAACAAAAAATTAAGCTCTATTAAAATGCTAAACAAGAGTTAAGGAATCCGTATACAAGAATACAGCCAAAAGTACATGTTTGTGGAAGTTTTCCTAAACCAATCAAAGACAAATATAAAAGCCTAATGGGATTTATAAACAAATTGAGGATTTACTGAACATTTACTAAAAAGTTATTCCATCTGTGAGAAACAAAATATTTAAAAATAATTTCCTACTGTTTGGTTCTTAATGTTGGTTCCACCAAATGATCAGTTCTTGAAGATCTAATAGGTCTACAAGGTCTATATCAGCGGTCCACAACCTTTTTGAAACTGAGAGCTACTTCATGGGGACTGAGCCACATAAAGGGCTACCCGTTTAATTCAGTAGAACAGAGTTCACCTCCACTCACCTACACTTCATTTAAAATCAACATGTTTAAAATCACTGTCATTTTCAAATCTATATAAATCTATATACATCTATATACATATAATTAAAAAGGACAAAATGAATAACAACAGGGGACCTTGGGGGCACCACGTTGGTGACCCCTGCTATATACTATATTTCTGCAATGCATTTTAGGCCTACGCCATTTAGGGACGTGAACAGCAAAACAGTCACTTAAAACAAATCTTATAATGCACTGGAAGCCAATGCAGTGACCTGAGAAATGGAGAACTGAAGTAATAATATTCATTTTTCCTAGTTTCACTAAGCAATCTGGTAGCAACACTTTCAACAAGCTGCAATGGCTTAATGAACTTTTTGGCCAGTACAGAAAAGTGTATTGCAGTAATCCCGTCTGCTGTGGCAGCTGTTAGGCTAGTAGTTAGGGTGCCTGTGTGCTGTGGCATGTTCCCATATGACCGAATGTTCACTTGTAGACAAAAACATGAATAAATTAGTTTTTGACATCAAATCCTTGCTTTTAGATGTATTTTTCAGAGATAAAATTTTGACTCTCATTGCTTTAATGTGCATCCAGGAGAACATTGAGGTTTCAGGTTTGCTTTATAGCTTTTATGGCCTTAGATTCGACATAGAGAGCAGCATTAAGCCTGTCTTTGGTGCTGCCAAAAGCATGGTTTCTGTTTTCTCATTGTTCAGCTGAAGGAAATGTTGCTGTATCTGAAGGTTTATTTTCTTTTTAAGCATTCACACAAATACAGACATTCCTGAATAAGTTGACCAAGGATACAGTTTGAATAGTAAGGTATTAAATGTGGATCCTGGAGGAACATTTGTTCAAAAGATAATAAGCAAGTTTTTTTTTTCCTACATATAATACAAATAAAAAGCGGTATGGCTTACCTTATATATTCCATATATTTATTAGAAGAAATAAGCAAATTCATCTCATTTTTGAACATTCAGTAAGTCCAGGGACAAATTTGTTGGGGGATTAGTTAGTCTATCAACAATAGCAAATAATGCATATGAAATGTTCCTGAAAAATTTCAGAGAAATGCAGCTCCAGAGAAGAAACCTATTTCTATGGCTGATGCATGGAAGTGGGCAACATGCTGTTAATAAAAGATCATCCAGCACTGGCATGCTCATATAGAACTTAAAGCTATTTTTCTGTGTGTGGATGTGTGTGGACATTTTAATGGGGGGTAAAAGACCCGTAATGGACATTTATAATGCAACAGCAATCTACATGCGCCTACTGAATTGAAGCTAATTAAAACCATCTGCCTCTAAAGTTATATATACAATATTTAATGAGCATGAACTAGCCTTCAGAAACTTCATTCTCCAGTAATATTTTATTCATGAATGTAACAAGTTCATCACAGAGTCCTGCATCTGTAAGTCATTTGACAGAATACATTAGCCTAAAAATTCACTGTGCATTTCTGTTCGTACTAACAAAACTATTTAAAAGGTAAAGGTATAATTGTTACTAAGTGATACCCTTAAGAGCAGTGTGTTTAATTCATTGTGACCTGTTGTATGTTTACACTCATTTCTTTTTTAATGAGAAAAACATTTTAAGGTACTCGATTTGGCCTGTGACTTTTGGCCTCTTTTATTGCAAAAAACAATGATGTATTAAGTTGGTTTATCATAAATATATATTTTTTATCTTCCCATATTCTTTAGAGAAATCCAGACATAATGTAATCTTTTTAGCTGAATTGTTTTGGCTATTTTTTGTTTTTTATTACATAGACTGTTTATGACCTTGTATATGTTATTGACCTATGTATATTTGTACAGTTTCATGATGCTTTAAGTTTCTATCAGTATTGCAGTCAGTGTTGTAAACGTAGGTATACTGCCAACTGGTCAACTATTTAATAATAAAGTTGCAAACAGGTTAACAATTGCTAATGTTTTTCATGCTAGCAAGGTAACTTTATAGCTTTCCTTTTAGCTTATCACAAGAACAGTTAAAACTTTCAGAGTAAAAATGTCCTATCTGGTCCATTTCAGAAAATATTTCCAAACAATCCAAAATAAAAACAATCAGAAATTATCTCGCCCATTTCATTAGGATACCTAAGGCATTTGCAATACAATTATATTTTCAAAATATAACCTTTATATTTCAGAACCACACAGAACACAGATCTTGTTACAGTGCCAAAAGTAAGGCAGGAAGTGAACAGTCAGATCTTATAATTGGCAGCAGAAAAAACATAAGTGTGAGGATCTGAATGACTTTGACAAAGAGGGTAATTTTGATGATAAGGTGATTGGGTCAGAACATCTCCAAAACGGTAGGTCCTGAGGGGTGTTTTTGGTATGCAGAGTTTAGAACTTACAAAAGTGATCCAAGCAAGGACAACTGGCAAACTGTGATCAGGAACTTCTGAGGCTCACTGATGTGCATTGGGACTGAAAGGGAGGCTGTCTTGTATGATCCCACATAAGAGCTTTTAATGCACAAAGAGATGATTGTAGCTTGCAGAGTTTTGGGCTGAGGAGATGAAGACTGGTCTCAATGTCCACTGTTGAATCCACCTACAATGGGCCCTTGATGATCAGAACTGAACCTTGAAATAATAACAGAGGGTGGCCCAATTTGATAAATCACAATTTCTTTTACATCATATGGATGACTGGATGTATTTGTCCCACTTACCTGAGGAAAAGATGGCATTGGGATGCACTATGGTCAGAAGGAAAGTGGCCCAGTTGATTGAATACATGATTTGAGATACATTTACCTGAATATGAAATTAAAAGCTCTTTATATTGCAAAAAGCTTATTTATGTTCAAATATATAATTTAGAAAAAAAATGCTCTTTAAAGAACCATCCAGTAAAAATTCTTTAGGGAATCAAAAGTGGTTTCATCACATCGCTCCAAAGAATTCAATTTAGAATCCCCCTAAGTGTTCACAGCTTTGGATCATCTGTCCTGTGGCTTGTTGACATTAAAAGCTCTGCAGCTACAACAATGCATCCTTATAGTTACTGACAAGCATCTCTTAACCTTACACCATTCTAAATGATTTGTGATTGATAGAACTGCAGTCTGCTGAAGCATTGTGCTACTTAATGCTCGGAACTCTGTGAGGCGAGCGTGGCTGAGCTGTGGTCTGAGCATCATCTCCCAGAGGGAATGTATTCTAGTCTCTGACAGGCCACACTCTCCCTTTGGGAAAGAAATGAATTATGCAGGAATATAAATAGATTCCTCCAGAGGGATTAAAACTCACTTTACTTATTTTAGTCGGGAAACAGCAGGCACTCTGTCTTTAGATATGCAACTGGCCAAAGCATCGTCAGATTAAATAATTTGTTTCATCATTGTGAGTACCACAGGATAGGTTTCAGAGATGCAACTGTCACACAGATCAAGTATTCTTTTTGCATCAAAAACATTAAAACAAGAGGATCTCATGCTGTTATTAGTTCATGCATATTTGTGACTAATGTTCAGTAAATCTAGCCGGCAAGTATTGTGAAGAATCTGTCCTGTTACACATTTAGAAATCTGTGTTAGTAAATAGGAAATGTGTCATTTGAGGGCCTAGAAAGTGTGCAATGATCTTTGGTGCTAAACATGCTTTCAGAAAAGTTCACATAATAGGATAAGATGCTGTGGCTATACCACATTTCATCTAATCTGAAATAAGGAATTCAAAATACATAAAATATTTTTTTTCATTCTATAATTTTAATTGGCTTTAAGGACCAATAAGCAGACTTGAATTTTGGTTTCATACAGTTGGTCTTAAAAAACTCGCACACTGTGTGTGCTGTGTTTTTGTAATCTAAATGTTGTATACATTTATGTTAGTGTTGATTCCACATGGGTTCAGCCCTATATGTAAATGCATATTTTTATATGCTGTCCTGCCATTCATGTATTTTTCATTGTTGAAGATAAAGCAGCTTTCTTACCTCTTCCTCATTCTTTCCTTTAATGCTTGATTAAAAGTGTACAGTTTCACTCAAATAGACTACTGTGGAAAATATAGTGCATACAATATATACAGCCAATTATAGCCCTATAAAACCCTTGTCATTGTGAAGTGTGACTGTAGGAGACTGAGTGCTCAGACTTTGAGTGATTATGCTAATTGTTAGCTCTGAAGATGATTGATCATAATGAAGACAATCCCAAAAGTTACTTCAGTTTTCAGTCCCCTTTGTATCAAAGGAATAAGTCTTATATTGTACCAAAGGAATACATTTTATTTTTTGCCGTGGAAACAAATGGTGATATTCCATCAATTCGATATTTGTGCCATCCAGATAATTGGTAAATAGAGCCAGATCATTTGGGCAATGGTCTGTGGATAGAGCAGTTGCTGTAACAGGCCATTTGAATTTTAAACACATTGGCTGCTGACAATAAACCGTCTGTCTCCTCCCTCTAAAGCCTTTATGCACAAGGCTCCACCATGACAGGAGGGAAAAAGAACTTAAGATTGAATGCCAGAGAATGTACTCTCTCCCAGTGTCTTTTCAATCAGAGACTCTGCTGGACAGATTTGCAAACATATTGCCAAAGGGCTAAATTAAGCTGTTTCCTGCTATTATTTCAGAATTTAGTGCAAGAGTTAATGGCCATGAAAACAAACAATAAATGAATAATAATTTTAAAAAGTACAAAAATGTGTTATACAGTAATAAAAATAAATAAAGTACAGAAAATTTGTTATACAGTTATATTTTTATTAGTCTTTATAACACTTTTTAGGTTTTCATGTCTCCCGCCTGAATTCAATTAGTTAGTTCAGGCATCTTGTTGTGTGCCAACAAAGCTTGAATGCACTTGAAGGCCTGTAAAGATGTTTTTTGGAATAAATATGAAGACATTAGAATAAACATACAACCATTGGCAAATCTCTATATTTAAATATGGGGTTTAACATTTTAAATGTATGTATTAAATGTCTCTATAGTGCATGGCAACATGAAGTCACATGCGGCAAAGTTTTCTGAGGACGTTAATATGACAATAAAAGTTTAATCTTGGTTACTGCTAGTGGGAATAATACTATGAATATTTCTATTACTACTTTAATAATAATAATAATAATAATAATAATAATAATAATAATAATAATAATAATCAAGCTATAAAACAGAAAACAACCAATTGTTAGGCTGCTTATGAACTAATAATGATTATCAACAGCCAGTGTAAGGCACGGGGTTATCCCAAGGTTTCATATATTTAAACCTGCAGGAAACCCATAAACACGGGTTTGTACCATTGAATCATAAGTAATAGACCTCACATGCAAGCTGTAGCTGTATTATATAACATGTTCTCCTTCAATTGTAGAGCTTTGATGTAGGCATATTTTTTAAGGGGCATGCTTAGTGTAAAGAGCTCTATTCATATGACCAATTACGTAATAAATGAAAAAAAAAAACGTATTAGTCAAATTTCACTGCAATTCAATTTAATTTGACTGTAATTCCGCCAAATTAGAACTTAATTTATAGTTAATATTCTGTACAACACATGAACTTAGAACTGTACAAATTTAAAACAAATTTTTGGTCACAAATGTGACCGACTGAATAAAATTGGCTAACATCAGACGAGAAAATGTAGCGGCTGGCATTTCTAATGTAGTCAGAAACAGAATTCAAGTCATGTACTGTGCTGAAAATGAGCTCCCATAGCTGGAGTCAAATCTCAATGCAACTTCATTGCCATCTGGGTTCATCTGCCTGACAGAGACTGTGAGCATACATCAAAAGGCTCCTTTAAACTTCCACAGTTCATGCTTTGCCATCATAAGCCATGATACTGAAGTACATCTAATGGAGAGGATGCAAAGGACATCAGGAAATCAGGAACCTGAATTTCTCCCAGTGGGGGACATTCATCAAAGGGGTGTCTTTTTGCAGAGTTGCCGAAGAAAACTTATTTGGCCTGAATCTAGAAAAAGGCTGCTCGCACCAGGCCGTACTGGTCATAAAGTTGTCTGCTGATGTAAATTCCACTGTAATACAGCCCTTGGAGATCCACTTATCATGTAATCTTGCACTTAACATATGCAGACATTTCAGCTGGCCCTGGCTCTTTGTTTTTCTCCTTGTATTCGCATGTGGTTTTAAAACATTTAGAGGGATGTGTGAAACATTTACAAGCATGCAGAGCATACTGGAAGTGCCAGAAGTTCATTCTTTTTGTGAAAAATCATCAGCTGGTCAGTCCACTGAGCCACATTGGGAACAATGTAAAAATGACATTTTACACAAAATGCATATTCGATAGGCTTGGTAACATTTGTGTTTCTGGACAATGAAAATTTTTAAACTGACTCAAATGGAACTGATTCTGGGCGATGCCTTTCATTGCTTCCAATCAAATTTCCCTCTGGAAAAATGTCCCATCCATACAAATACTCCAAGAGTTTGTCCCTATAGACAGGGCTTTAGCTAAAATAGATATTAAAGAAGATTAAATTGAAAGTGTGTGTGTGAGTGTGTGTGTGTGTGTGTGTGTGTGTATGTGTATGTGTGTGTGTGTTTGTGTTTGTATGTGTGTGTGTGTGTGTGTGTGTTCATGTTTGTCTGTCTACACTTACTGTTGCCTGGAATTTGAGGATAGTTTGCTGGTAAGAACATAAAAGCAGCTCCAGCCTAAACACGTCCATTAGCTTTGACATTTTACATAGGCTCGAAGTAATGCATCAGTCCTCTGCCCCTGACTCCACTGCTTGGCAGTAACAAGACACCAGGGCCATCTTTCATCTTTATCAGCTATGGTGATAAATAGGCTGTGTGTAGGCAGCTTTTGGAAAGGCAAGGAATGGCATTCGTTTATCATAATCTCACTGAGGTTGGAGGAAATTCCCATGAATTTGGTGGCATCTGCAGAGTGGAAAAAACAAATAAAAATGCCACTTCGCAGCTGAGACTCGACATGTTTTGTTTTGTTGTGTCTGCCGTGTTAGCATTAAAAATCACAAAGCAAACAGACATTCATCAAAGAAATGCAATATCCTTGCACATTCAGTATTCAACTTGAAAAATGGATATCTACATTGTCTCAGCATCTGTCTGCATTACAGTTTTTTTTTCTCCCCATACTGTCAGCTCAAGCAAGAACTATTCAAAGTTCAAGTAAAATATTATTCCTGTCTGACGCTGATTAATTTCAGGATGAATGACAGTTTCACAGGTTGAAACTTTAGACTCTGTGAACACGTGGGCTGGGAATCGCCTTTGAAAAATGTGTCTCTCTCCACTTGAGATGCCTGGATTCGTTTCTATGCCTATTACAGTGACTGTGCATTTCAGACATTTTTTTTTGCCTTTGAGCCTTAAACAAATGACAAAGTGCTCTCTACTTCCCCTAGTGCTGATAAGCTTCTGCATCCAAATCACTCAGCCCTTAATTTTTCATATTGCCACTGTGTGTAGAGCACAGAATAAACAGAGCTGAAGTCTCAGGGGAGGAAGAGCAAACTATGTATTGACTCATTCTGACTAAAGCTCTGCAGAAAGAGTGCACTAACAAGGTGGTTTCAGCAGGAGTAGTGGGGGAAGAAACACTTGACTCCATCTCTCTCTAATATTTATGAATCATACTTTTGTTGTCATGCAGCTGATAGACAGGCCGCATCCATCCCTGGAGCTTGAAGGTATTTGAATGCTGAAAAATGCATGAGCCTCTTAACTGATAGAAACACAGATCTGCCTTTTGATGGATTGTCTCTGATACCCAACACAGATGGGGAAAGGGTTATTTGAAGCAAATGTAAGCTGCTGGGAGGGTGTTTGGTGTCATATGGCTTTATTTTTAATGCTTTGTGACTGTGTGTTTGAATTGACGCATCCATAGGGACTCTGTGACTATGTGTTTGAAATGGCTCCTCTACAGCTGCAGCAGGAAATGCTCTGAAGAGATACTAAGTGAGAACTTATAGGGAACAAATTCAGGGGAATTTCTGTAATAGTTACAAATATGTCTTGATGTAACACTGTCATGACCCATTGTAGCTTAAATTGCATTTCAGCATAGCACCAGCTGAATTTTCTACATCCTGATACACAATTCAGCTTCATCTACTGCTGGCAGCTGCTCCAGCTGTAGCAGATGCATCAAATGACTGCTTCAAATCACCTTGAACTTTTAATTCTTTTTAATGATTGATGGCAACCTGCAAGAATAATAAAAAATGCCTATGATGGAGCTGCTTCTCTTCCGATCCAAGCTGTATATTCACACAGCCTGTCTATGATTCTTTATCAAATGCGCAATGGCATTTTATATATATAGTGGACTTATTTCTCGAATGTTTTAATGCTAGTAACATCTGGTGTTGTGTCTCAGCAGGCTGCAGGCCGTACCAGTAGGGAAGGTCTGATTGAGTGTTCAAAACCACTACACACAAATAAATGAATTTACATTGAGAGTTGGATACAGTCAGACTGTGAGTACAGAGGTTAGCCTTTCCTTTTATTATTATAACCAGCCATCACTACCTGAGCAAAATCTGTGTGTCTACCAGTACTCATAGACTTGGACCCTTTCATTTCTATTTTAACGTTCACCATATCACTCTGATGAACATTTAGAATTGGCCAAAATTCTAGTGAATACATGTTGTCTAGAGAATGAAAAAATAGAGCTTTGCGTGATATCAGAACATCTTGGTATGATAATTGTCAAGGGAATTCACCACTTGAAGCCAGGGAGAATTTTCTTGAGGTGCCAGAGATTTACGGAAATGAAAAATAGAGTCCCTTTATGCTCAAAAATTCAGAAAAGATTTATTTGGATCATCTGCATATGGAGATCAGGAGAAAGAACATAGATACAGCAGTTAAGCTGCCTCCCTGCATAATCTTAGAAAACCCTTCCATCAGAGGTGTCCGAAGCCCATTGGACCATACCTAAAAAGTTATTGTCACTCATGCAGACTGAGCAGGACGTCACACTTCTCGTACAACCTAGTTTCCATAGGAAACCAAAATCTCCTGTTTACCAAGAGACGGCCTTCAGAGAATGCGCAAGACACAGAGTCAAAGATAAACATTAGAACATTTTGACTCCTCCCTTATCATATAACTACCCACAGGTCAACACGACCCTTAGGAAAGAAAACTCTATTGCTCAGGAAACTAAGGATGAATCAATGAATAAAACAGTAAATCGATGGATACAGAATAAACTGAATCATTCAAAAGAATAAATGCTGATTTTTCCACGACAATTATATTTATGATTAATATGGTGATTCTGGTTACAGTTGGAAAAGCATGCATTTCCGGATTTGTGAAAATTCCCAATTCTGTTTAAACAAATACATTTCTTTTTATTTCCAGTAATTTGTTGTACAAACTCAAAAGACTTGTGGAGCCTAAAAGTCATGTATCCACTTTCATGGCATGATTTCCAACACACCCTCTCAGTTTTAGCCCCATGATAATATTCAGGAAGTGCTGGGCCTGTCAGCTCAGCCATGGTCGGTTGACTGCTGCTTAGCAACAGAAGGGAAGGGCATGATGTTCTCAGTGTGTCTTTTCCTCCTACTTTCCTCTGTCTCACCCAATCTCACAGGGTAATGACTTCGACAGTTGTCAAAGAGGGATTCAAATTCCCTTTTGCATTCAGGCTTACAGAAGCTATAGCAATTCCTTTACTCTACTGGCCACCTGGATATGAACTTTAATCCCAAAAAATTTCTCTCACATGTCTACAGCAACATTGCCATTCTATACATGAGAAGGCATGTGCCCTGCATGCACAGTTTTAGATAAAATAATCTACGCAGTGACTGCTTTTTAATAGGAATGAAACTGATGAAACCTGCTTGGAGCTAAAGAAACACTCAGACAGCTGCACCATCCAGCAGCTTTAATTAATCATAAGGGTAATCAAAATGGATGTGATGTTCGATACGCAGAGCACACTTGTGGGGTTAATTTTAAGTAGCATCAATAAATGGCCTTTAGCTACCTTCTCAGAACCTGACAGCCAAAGGGCTGACATTTCATTGGCTTGTTCCCACACCATGGTGCGTGCCTCCCTTATGATGCCTCTCTGAAGGTCCTTCGTAGTAACAGCTGCTACCCACATATAATACCTACCTATGTAAGACTGTAAAGGAAACATGATGCTTTCTTAAATTGTATTAAGAGTAAAATATAAAGAGGGAAAGCTGCACCTACCCATTTGACATGAATCCAAATGAATTACTATAAAATACATAGTAACCACTCGAGTACACAGTTATTGGCACACTTGCTGAATAAAAATTCAATACGAAATCAGATTTTAAATGGATAGTAGGAGTTTTTTTATTTTGCGCAGTCCCTTTTTCCCCCAAACATGATGGCAATGACCACACCATCCTACTTGCTCCAATGGCATTTTGCAAAGTTCAAGCTCTTATTGAATAATACCTACTCACTTGTGGTCCTGTGGGGGTCCTGACAACTGATGGACAGAGTAAAGAGGGCTAACAAATGATCGTGAGAAACAGAAGGACTACAGTTTGCAATTGTGAACACCTAACAGGTGAGTGGACCTGAAAAACTGGACAATATGTGTGGATAAAGCAGGTTTAATAAAGGTTGAATGAAGTGATGAGTGGGTATATGAATGAGCCAATATTCATGACAAAAGCAAACAGTAAAAATAGAATTTTGTTTTTTTTTTTCAGTCAATTTTGACTTTGAGAAAAGTGTCTATTGATTTGTATTTTCCTTTTCAATTTACATTTGAATAATGACATTCCATGAAATGAAAATGCCTGGTAATGAGGTTCTGTGTATGGTCTTAAATATAGAAAGAGACACTTTCCTCATTATAATTTTTTTAATTTAACATAACCATCACTCTCACTGCTAAAAGCGGCCACACAAGTGAATATTTCCATAGGAATAGTTTGTTTGTCAAAGTCTGTTTTTAATTGAGTGATTACCTCAAAATGTATCGTTCTTCTGCTCTTCTTGTTAATTTGGGAACATTAAGTCCTGTTTATTATATGGATTCTGCTTTCGCCCTGAGCAAATCCTTCTTTCTTGAAGAAGGTTACATGAAGCTCTGTTATTTTTCCCAGCTTTTTTTTTTTTTGCCCCTGCTTGCTCAACCCCCCCCCCCTCTTCCGTCTCCACAATGGCTCCTTTTGCTTTTATCTCACACTTTTCTGGCAGTGGGTTTCAGCTCAGGCCTCTTTCTCTTTCATACTCAATATTTTCCCTCCAACTTCCTGGAGAGCTCTTTTTAGGTGGCAGGGGAAGCTGTCAGCTTCAAAAAGCTCAGTCCAACCTGCGAACTCCAAAGAAGCACTTTCCCTTCTTCCTCATCTGTCAGGGAAAAGGCTTCACTTCTCCATCCCCTTTGTTCCTGAATAGAATACCCAGTTTCCTGTGAAGTTAGCAATGCAACAAGCAAAATGTTTTTTTAATTAGAAATCCATGAAAAACAGCAAATACAAGTAATTTTACAACATCCATGTCTCATCTCTCCCTCAGATACATACAAAGGGCAAGGTACACGGTAATACAAATAATAAGCCAATAATGAGGACAACAAATTTAAACCACTACTTTGGATTTCAAAGCAAGTCATATATATATATTTTTTTTAATTCATGGAACAATATCTCTGCTGATGGTTTTTCCACTTCTTTCCCTTACCAACCTTTCCCCATGGAGCTGTCAGATTTACTTCCAATTAATGTGTTTCTGTTACAGTCCAGTGGCTTAGGAGCGGAGCTGCCTCCACTCTCGTCTCCCAACTTTTCTAACTTTCTGCTGTTGCCATGGCATTTTTTCTCCTTTCCATTTTTTTCTTTTTTTTCCTCCTCTGATTAGATTAATTTGTATCGAAAGTATTTGTAACACTCAACTGTATGCATTAAAGTGAATAAAAACTGTCCAGCGGTAATCTTAGTACAATATGGCCAGTGCGTGTAATAACAATGACAAGCTACATGGTACTTTTTTCCCATTAAGCTATTCATAGTAGGCAATGAATGCTTCTTACAGCATCACGTTCCTTTGAATGCTGAATCTGGACTTTGTCCACATTACCAGCAAGCATCTTCCATTGTTTTATTAAATATGTAACTGACACTTGCTTAAGCTTTCAGAATAGGTTTTGAAATTAGCTAGATTGCTGAGTTAATCAAGTTTTCATGTCCTACTTACAAAGGCAAACTATCATCCTGCACCACTGCCATACACTAAAGTTCACAGTAGAAATCATAACATATGTTCTTTCTGTACCGCAGAGAACTTCTGTGGCGGCATGATCAAACTGCACCTGTCTATTTGAGGAAGTCTAAACTCAATATATTTTGATCTAATGAATGCTCCTTAGGGATCCCAGATGGTCCAACCCAATTTGCAGTGTTGTGGTGGAGGCTTTATGTGGGACTTTTATTTTGACGTTGGGGTGTGTATGTCTGTGTCTGATGTCATGATGTTCATCTGTTGTGTGTTTAGGTTAAATGATTAGGGATGGCCGTTGGTCCTAGTTAGTCTGTCTGTTTAGTATTTAAGTTTTGTGGATTCATTTGTGGTGTGACGGAGCAACCATCACGTTACCCCGTGTGTTCCTGCACGATGTTCTTCCCTTTTGTGTCTTCTGTGTTGTGTTTTGAGTTCGGCCGGTGTGCCAGGTATTATTTCTGTTGCTGTAGTGTCTTGAGTCTGTGTCACATTAACCCTTTAAGCGCCAAAGTCGCAGAATTGCGACAAGATGTATTTATGACTAAAACAGACTGTATTTTCAAATATCGTGTAATGTAGCATTTGTATTCACTACCACTATATAGCAGACATGTAGTAATTTGATTCATGACAAAAATTTGGCCATCATCCTATTCAAAGTTTTGAGTAAAAACGAGCCTTGTGTCATTGGGAGCAGAGAAAGCGTGCCCTTCTGTACTCTGTGTGTGTAAGCACTTAGGACAAAAAAATGCCAAATGGCTAATAAAAATTGTCCATTTATTATGTCCTGCGAATGATATTCGCCGATTCTGAATCAGAAGGGGAAGATTTGCCTTTTGTACCAGGAGACCCACAAATCCCACATGCTTACACACTGAAAACAGAAGTCCACTATCTCACTGCTCAAAATTTTCATCTTGAATCAAATTGATACATGTCTGCCAACTAGTGGTAGGAAACACAAATGCTACATTACATGGTATTTGTAAATACAGCCTGTTTCAGTCATGATGATGTCTTGATATGATAATGCCCAACATTTTTCAAATTTACAATAAGTCTCTATCTTTAACCCCTTTTAAGCCACAAGGTTTTGAAATATTGATTTAAATACAGTATTGTTTTTTAAAAACCCCAGTGAAGTGTTGAATAACCATCTAAAGAACCTGCACTCTGCGCCTCGCCTTACTCCATGTACTTCCTGCTGTGACAGATTGCTCTGTCCTCTACAAGAGGCGTTGCAGGTCCGTGCACAGACTCCCAGGCTTGGGGTTTCGGAGTTGTGGTGGCTTTCACCGGCGGTCTGGTAGAGCCTGAGCCAGCCAGTGCCTGTGCGAAGACAGTGGGCTACAGAGGGTACCTGGAGGAAAGGTCCTTTAGAGCCAGAGCCCACACTGAGCACACGAGGTGCTTTTTCGGCTCCGCGGCTGGTCACAAAGCTGTGCTCAGGATCCCACTCTCGACGGGTCCTGCGGTTCCACTACTACTCGGTCTGCAGCCTTTTGTCTTCCTCGCAAGAAGGGGCATTCCGGGAGCCTCAGTGTAGAGATCACCGCAGATCTCCAGCCTTTGCCTCAGAGTGGTTGGATGTTTGCAGCTCTGCAGAGGTCCTGGATGCACATGTTTTTTTGGGGGGCGGTGGGGTAGATGGCCCCAGAAAGGGGCTCCACTGAGTGGACGTAGGGGGGCACACAGTCCGACCCAGCCGCAGGGCGGCTAGTGCGCTAGCACCTATGTGGGGAGGACGTGTGGTACCCAGTAGTCCACAGGGACAATTTTTGGGGGGGGGGGGCGTTGCGTGCCTCCACCTGCCCCTCCTCCGCCCTGGTGCCCTGTTGGGCACTGTGGTGTGGGGGGTTGGTTCTAGTTAGTCTGTGTTTAGTATTTAAGTTCTGTGGCCCGCGTGCCAGGTATTATTTCTCTTTTGTAGTGTCTTGAGTCCGTGCACCTCACGATGTGACATGCAGAACATGTGGGGACCCCTGTTTAGGGGACCTCTGAGGACCAATTTGAGAACCAATAAACAACCTCATCAAATAAACAGCTTTGACTAATTACACATAAGTGTGGCATGATTTCGACACAAAGCATTCAGGCAACATCCTTCTGACATCCACCAAACACAGGTTCTTAGACTGCTGAGAACAATCACTATTGCTTTAGAGTAACAGTGTGGTTTCAAGCTGACGCTCGTCATTGGGTACGGTAAACTTGAGCTTTAGTGCAGCTGCTTGGCCCTGAATACCCATTTCATGAAGTTCCAGATGCAAAGTTTTCTACTGATATTACTTCCTGAAGCAGAACTCAGTGGTAAGTGAGGCACCAGAAGATTTAGATGTGCTGCACGCTCGGCAACCCAGTCTGTGGGTTTACCTTGTCTGGTTTTTGGCTGAGCTGTTTTTGCTCCTAGATTCCATTTTACAAAATCAGAATTTACAGTTGACAGGACTGACAAATCTACCGCGGCAGAGATGAACTGACTTGTGGCAGAGATGGTATGCTACGACAGTCCCAAGTTACTGAACTCTTCCATATGATGTTTTCTATGGCCATTGTTTGTCCATGGAGTTTCTTTGTGCTTGATTTTATATATCTGTTTGTAATAAGTGTGGCTGGATAAACTAAACCCAGTAAGCCATACACTTAGCCATATAGTGTGTATAGTGTCCAAGCACAGGTAACAAAGTGCTGGTATCTGTCTAATAGTGCACTCGATGAGAATGTCTATCTCTTTCCTGACAAATAAGTCAGTCACAAATTACAGTGCTTAAAACATGTTAGAGAGACTGAGAGAAAATGAGAAGCTCTGTGTAATAAAGTCACCCCACTGCTTAGTTCACTGCCTGAGACTGAAATGGCAGCACTACAGCACTGCTTACGAGACATGAGTACCTTTGGGTCACTTAGAGCAGCATTTGCATAGCAAACAGCATCAGATGTAAATTTCATGTATTTATAAAATAATAGTGATGTGAGTCGTTTTAGAGAAGCAGGCGCTCTGTCGAAGATTAAATTAAGTGGCCCATGTTGATGACCAAAAATATACTGGCCTGCACTGAACCTGTCCCCCTGAATTCAGGCGGAGTAAATCCAGTTTAAAAGCAGTAGGCATTAATGCTGACAGAACCCTCAGTCCATAAAAATCTGTTCAAATCAGACACTTAAAACCACAGAGCAGCACTATATTTTCAACAAACTGAGCTGTGTGCCAAGGTCTTAATAGCAAGATGCTGGAAGAACATGCAGGGCCAATTCTGACAGATGGCATACCCCAGTCTGAGAGAGAGAGAGAGAGAGAGAGAGAGAGAGAGAGAGAGAGAGAGAAAGAGAGAGAGAAATGCAGAAAGTGAGCGTGACACAGAGAAAGAAAGAGAGATAGAATTTGAGCTGTTCAAGAAGTGTTTAAAATTATGCAATTGGAAGCTGGCAGACCGCCTGGCAAGTAAAAATGAGAATAAAAATCCTGAAAGGCCATTGAATTTGCAGTCTATAACATATTTCCCTTTCCATAACAGAGGGGAACGGGGTGGCATAATTTGAATATTTAATTTGCGGGGTCATGGCGGTGATAGGAGAAGAAGTGTCGGTGGAATTGTGGAGCGAGAGTAATTGAATTTGTCTGATCAGGTCTGGAGAGAAAGCTCTGGTATTTGTACGAGGTCTTGTTGGTTTTGTAAGAACCAGTTTTACTTTTTAGCCCATTATTTTTTCAGTTTGACAAATAAATAATGATGCAGTTAATAAATGTCATAATGAGACAGTCCTGGTTACAGGAAACCTGAGACACAGTCTTGCACTTGTTGCAACATTAGGGATCTACAGGGGTGGCTACAGTGAACCAGAAAAAAAACTGTTCAGTTCTGTGCATGTGTGAATACGACTCACTGTTCTTGCCTACATATCCTGCTGCTCTACTATGTCAGAAACTCCGGCTTGATGCAGCTGGTCAAATATTATAATGTGAGATTTATTGCGTTCATTTCACGCTTTCACGTTTGTGCATTTGTCATGAACTGAAGGCATTTTTTTTTATTTATGTACTGGTTAATCAGGCAGATTTTCTGCTTTTTTTCCTAAAGATATGTAATAAGGTGAGCAAAGACAGTACAACACTTAGTTACTAAAGTTAATTAGTGATTTATTCCCATTGCTATACCAATCTCTGTAACCATCAATGCTTACAAGTTTACACAACTATCATGGCAGTGCTGCTCAAACTGCTGAACTTGTCTCGGTTTACAAAAGAAATATTCAGTACACCAATAAAAAAACTCTTCATTGGAATATGGGAACATTACAGAACCAGTCAGAAAAAAACCACCATTACTTGATTACTTATTAATCTAAATTTCGCTTCTTTCATTATTTAAGACGCAAAGAATTCCCACCATTTTTGCATTCCCTTCACCCCTGGATTTATTCAGTTAAGATGGAAAAAAGATTGAACTTAATCAATTAAAAATTTTGAATGACAAATTTGATTTTACTTGCTTATCATAATTAAATATCCTCTTGTCAATAAAGGTTCTGACTCAGAGTGAGAGAGTCCTCCGCTGTGGTTTGAAATGATTATTGAACCTAAATTAATCTGCTGAGACTCAAGGGAATGGGCTTTGTCCTGCGTAATACACGAGATAGCTCCAATGACATTCAATTCAGTTTAATATATCCAACTCCATCTGTAGGAAGAGTTGCTTCAGAAACCAGTGGACGCTTAAATGCATGCTTAAGTTTTAGAAAACATTGTCCTTTCCATGCGCTTCTGCACAGTGCAGCTTATGTCACATTTTTATAGATAATTTTGATTGATGTGTTTTGGTGTTATAGCTTATTTAATCTCAGATAATTTTAACGCAGTGTCAAAATATATTCATTTCCGAACATAATAGCATTGTGTCTACACCTTGAGGTTCATATATGCCTTATAAGAGCTTAATGATGTTGTTGATGGAACAGACATCTTGAGTTTCAGTCTGGTACAATTATGAAGAAAAATAGGCCTTTTTTATATAGGTCTGATAAGAAGGGGTACAGAAGACATCTGTTGCTATGGTAACATGTCTGGCAACATGGAGGCTGAAAGCAAACAAAGTTGTGAGAGCAAAAAAGATCCTGAGCTCTAACCTGGAGACCAGCGCCTGGCATTTCTACATATTAATTATTGCACATTCTAATCCAAGCACTTGTCATTCAGCTGGATTGTTTCCCACAGGGGAACATTTTAATAGAGAAATATTTTCATGATTTGTGTTGTTGTTAAAAATAAATAAATAAATCCTCATATTTGAAAGCATTGACTCGGAGGTGTTCCTTGTGTCTCTTAGTGGTCTCTTGTCTGTGTTTCTTTTTGGAGAAGTGATTGGGAGGTTGAAAAAAAGAAAAAGAAAATGCAGAACCTTTCAGTGAGGGAGGCTGTTGGTGGGAGGGCTGTGTCATTCTCCAAAGACTCATAATTAGAATCAAGCTCACAGCATGACACAAAGATCAATGCATGTTGTAATTTGCTGCTGAGCTTCAATAATTGCATTGGAGTAAGACAATAACTGTAGAGGAGATGCACGGCTATGAAAGGTATTTGAACAAGTTTGAGAGAGTGAGATCAAAGCCGCGGTGCATCTTACTGACATGTGCTCAGTGCTACATCAAAAAGCATGTAAATGTTGAGCTGGGTGATGCGGCACTATTGAAATGTTTGAATTGAGCTTCAGTCTAGAAGATTCTATTACGAGACAAAGATTAGAGCTCAAAGTAAGCTCATAATGATGCGATGCATAAGCAATAATACCTTGTGTGATGCTCATCTCACTGACTTTATGGATTTTGAAAAAGTTGTTCAGAATTTGGTAATATTTGAAATATCACCAGTCCTCCACAGAATCTCTCTCTTGGGCGGGGCCGAATCTGAATACCGTATTTGGAAATGCACAAATAACGTTTTTTACGAATACTGTATTCTGACAAATTTTTAAAAATTGTTTTTGTGTTTTCGGGAACCCCACCCCTCTCCCCCATCACACGCTCACGTGGTTAGGGCTCTCAGAAAGTCGTGGGTTGATCGTAAAGCCTGCTACGTACCTCTGAGGTGCCCTGAGCATGGTACTGTCAACACACTGCTCCCTGGTACTGTTCCCACACACTGCTCCCGGTACTGTCCCCACACACTGCTCCCTGGTACTGTTCCCACACACTGCTTCCAGTACTGTCCCCAGACACTGCAACCCGGTACTGTCCCCACACACTGCTCCCGATACTGTCCCCACACACTGCTCCCGATACTGTCCCCACACACTGCTGCCGGTACTGTCCCCACACACTGCTCCCGGTACTGTCCCCACACACTGCTCCCGGTACTGTCCCCACACACTGCTCCCGATACTGTCCCCACACACTGCTGCCGGTACTGT
>JBBKCR010000006.1:11239984-11253727 GCA_037577295.1 Ladigesia roloffi | reverse complement strand
ATATAGGTGTACAAACACAGACCCACACACACAGACACACATACAGACACACACACACACACACACACACACACACACACACACGCACATACATACATATATATGTATGTACACTGTGGGGCATAAAACACACCAAAATCTGTTTCACCATTACTTTCATAAAACTCAGCCGATTTTGAATCAGTTTGGCAGATTTTTCTTAAATACATTTTTCCACAAAGCAGTGAAAATAATTACCACCTGATAAAACTTGACAGTCACTAATGCAAGTGTAACTTGGGCTATATGCCTAAATTCAATAAGCAGTCGTCAGTGTCACTGAACAAACGTGTGTGATTATAATGTTAAGCAAGAAAAAGTAATGTTTAATTTAGCAGCTGTTGAAAGTGCTGCCCCTTTGCGTGAACGCAGGCTCCCGGCCTTGACCACCACTGTTTGATAGCTTTATCAACGACACTCTGCTTCAACTAAGCCAAGACACAGGTAAGGCGCTGCTCTTGTATTAGCCCCCAGATCCTGTTGTCAAGGACAGTACCCCATATCCTGTTGTTGGATTAAGGTCTGGTGAGTTTGCTGGCCAGAGATCCGGTCTAATGAAGTCTGGGGTTTCACGTCTTCTCAGCTCGATGGTGTCCCGTGCACAGTGTGCAGGGGTGCTGTCCTGCTGGAAAATGTAGAAGTCCCCTGAAATACGTGGATGGCTGGCAACATCTGTTGCTTCAAGAGAACATCTCAAAAGTATGCACCGTTAACCTTGACTCCAGTCTCGATGAAGAACATATCCGAACAACCGAGTGTTGATACAGTAATGGAAATCATGACTGAGCGGCTGAATGTATAGCAGGTTCACAGTAAGCGCTTGGAGTCAATGTCACACTTCATTGTTGTCTCAGACACGTAAAGACGATCATTCTGAGTATTGATCGGTGGTGCCACTGTAAACACCTTTTCATCGGTAAACCAGATGAAGCTAACTTCATCTTCTGGGAACTTCCTTGCATCATACCGAGCATAATTTTGTATTACACTTCTTTAACTCTTTCAGCTGAAGGTCATCATGGATTATTCTTCCTACTGTTCTCCGACTTATTCCAGTTTATCTTTCGATCTGTCGAGTTGTTTGGTGAGTTTGCGGGGCATTTTCCTGGCTCAGTACGAGATACCGTATTAATGTTCTCCAATGTATGCACCGGATGGGGACATCCGCTTCCTGGCCTGCGATCCACACCAGCCGTTGCCTGTATCTTGCGAAGCAGTACGTTGAGACCATTTTTACTCTTCTGGGGGAAGTCTTTGAATAATCTACAACTGCTATACTCCTTCAACAGTACTAAATTCTAAAAACATGTTTTATGCGCTTTTACTAATCTTGTTAAAAGCTGTTTTGTGACAGAAAAAAACGTAACACAAAAAATATCAAGGTGAATTAAAAGATCTTTCACTGTATCAATGTAACCACATAACCCTTACTAGGGTCGCAGGCACCCTGAGCCTACCCTGGCACCTCCCTGGACACGAGCCAGTCCGCTGCAGGGTGCACATACACACTCATTCAGTCATGCCTACAGTCAGTTTAAAATCCCCAATCAATCTGACATGTGACTTTGGACACGCACAAACACAAACAAACAAACAAAGCCAAGACCCAGATTCAAACCCCCAACCCTGGAGGTGGGAGCCAACAGCGCTTCCCACAGCACCAGCATGGGGCTGAATCAAAAGATGTTTGTGGCATATTTTAGAGAAATAAACGAAAATAAGCACTGAAAAAGTGGTCTCCGCTCATTACTTGTGAGTCTAAATGTGTGATTATAATGAATGTAATTGCTAGGTCAGTGTCTAAATGTTCATTTTAGGTTTTAATGCGATTTGATGTATTAGTTTGCAGGCAAACAATTTTACAACTATTTCAGTACTGATACTTTCAAGTTCATTCTCTTTACACTGTTAGTGAAAGGTACCATACAGATACACTTCTGACCATCAATGTATAAGCAGTTAAAATGTTCAATCAGAGGTACAGCAAAGGTCTGCTGTATTTGAGTAAAAAACATTTAGACCAAGCTGTCACTGGAATGGAACATAATACAATTATATTTTCTAACTAAATGTACAGAAGTCGCAATCTTGCCAAGGACACCATTTTTTAAGACTGCACATTTGAAGATGCATTATATTGTGCAAGAATAAATATCACGGAAATATGACTTAGGGTTTGGACAGCCTTAAACTGGTTGGTGATATTTTCAGCTTAAAGGGCCAGAGGTCAGGGAACATTACAGTTGATGACATTTCCCTCCTCTCTGCTGCCATGGTATCATTCAGACAGGAATTGACCAAACATTTTAACATAACATGTAAGAGAAGATTTTACAAGCTAAGCAAAGTTTGTTTTTTCATTATCAAACATAAAAAAGAAATTATTTAAAAATATTTTTAAAAAGGAAGACAGAATGAAAGAAGGAATACTGGCAGTCATAAAATTGGCAATCAAAAAAAGAAAATACAATTCTGAAAAATTCATTATGCAATGTTTATTATTTTAGGTAGTGGGTTAAGTGATCAGACATAAAAAGATTTAATTAAAGAAAGAAAGGAAATAATAAAGAAAGAGAACGAATAAAAGAAAGAACTCATTTTTAAATTTGTGACAGATACGTCTGTTTTTAATTTTCATGTTGGGTATATAATGCCCCTGATATCAGAGCCACGTAACAGGCTCATGCACAGATAGACCCCAAGCAGGGTTGAACCCCAGCAAGAGCCTTCTTTGTCGGTGAGTGTAATAACGGTATTTTATATTGCCTCCACCATTGTTCACAATCTATTTGGCTCAGCTCAGTGTCCCCCTGGGAAGTGAACATGTAGGTCAGCTCAGATTACAAGACCTCCATTGCTCTTGGGTGCCACTTCTTGATTTCACTTCAGTCAACTTTGACTGACTCGTTATAAATGGAGACACCAGCACAGCACTGGAAATCTTGTTGATGAAGTGTCTGTCATGTCTCTTTATGAAATTAACAGAATGAGAAGGGCAGGGGGGCTCTCTAATAACATGTTAAAATATATTTTGTGTTAGAATAAACAGCGCACATGACTGTGTTGAGATTTTAAAGAGATCTCCTGTTGAAAGAGACTTCTAACTCACTGTTCTCTCTGTTTTGAGTAGTCAGCCAGTATAGTGAATAATTATAGCATGTTGTAAACAGGATATTGCCGGTTTCATGCCCTGGTAAGAACTCCCCATATCAGCATGCAATAGAGTCATTTTAGGCTGTCTAAGAGGGTTTGAGTGAGATTCATAACACTTCATTTTCCTTCCTCTGAAACATAATTAGACTGTCTTTCTGGATAAGAGAGCATGTCATATGCTGTAAATTGAATTTAAAGTCAATGTGTATCTGGCCCCCAATGTATTTCTGGGAGAAATACAGCATTGGGGAGGGTCTCTCAGCTGGCTGAACATTGTTTTTGTTTTTTTGTTTTTTTCTGAATAGGTGGGAGCAGAGTGATAGGTAGGTGAAATAATCATTGCTGTTACTTGTTAATATGAATTTGATACAATCAAGGCCATTCAAAATGGTGTTTTGAGGCAAGGGGAAAATATTTGTTTTCGTGGTGTGAGGAAACATACTTAAAGAATCCAGTGAAATAAATAGATTTAAATATTAAAAAAGGTCAGTTCAAGTTACCCTGCATTCCTTCCAGGTCCCTCAAAATGTGTACAGCCCTGCTATGTATTGTGTGTGCTGTAAGTGTGGGTTTTTGAAATGATAGAGGCTAAGAGGCAGGTATGTTGAACTTTTTAATGATTTTCTTTAAACTTGTGCATCAAATTCAGACAGTAAATTGTGTGCACAGTCGATTTTTGTTTTCACAACATGGTCAAAATTAGTTTAGCATCTTTATATGCTTTAAATACATCTTATCCATCTTAAACCATTTACACACATGTTCTCTGCACTGAGTACTAGCAGTCTATTGAAAATCAGGGGTGTAAAATGAGGAGCAACCGTGGCTGTCCTCTTCATTTATCTCTTTGTATTTATACGTATATATTTTGTATTATCAGTATTAGTGTTACTGTCATTTACCCCAAGTAAAAATATCTTTCTTTAAATATGATTCATTTACATGATAAAAATAGGATCTGTCCAAAATGTGTGTGTCACGTCAACACTGCCTGGCATGCTTTCCTTTGTGTGGACCTAAAAGGCGTCCCCTGTCCATGGAGGCCATGTATCATGGACACTGGCTCTGTGTCCTCCTCACAGAGGCCAGATGATATGGTCCTGGGTGGGTGTGTGAGTGTATGTGTGCGTGTGCGTGTGTGTGTGTGTGTGTGTGTTTGTGTAGTCTAATGAGGCTGGTCCATGTGGACATACAGTGGTCCCAGGGCCCCCATAACTTTACACTCTGGACTGGAGATTCCACAGGGCATTTCATTCACCACAAGAAGAGAAAGATGCCCATAATCAATCTTGTGTTGATAAAAATTATTACAAAATTTTGTTTGTTTTTTTTTCTCCATACAAAAAACACTTTTTATATAAATTTTGCATTTGCACAAGTTTGTGAGGAGTCCTGTTTTTAAAAGTAAATCCACAAAAAAAGTACAAACAAGAAAGTTGACAATTAAAGGAACCAAATTGTGTGTTTTTAAAAAAAAAATGTGAACAGGAGTATAATTAATACGTATGTTTATAGCTATTATGAATCAGTCCATCAAAAATTTGTAAAAGAAAATAATAAATAAAATAATAAATATTTGAATAAATATAGCATGAGTTTTGTTTCTGAGCTACCAGTGCTGACCTAATATTCCGCAGTGGTGATGAAGAGCATCCCAAGGTTATTCAGGGGCCAGTGATAGGCACGTCTTGTTTTTCGTGATACTCTACCAGTGTGCGTATGCATCGGCAGTCTTGATATACCTTCTTTTTACAAACACATTTTCACAAATGAACTTGTGTACTTGTATGTTTTTTTTTTCTTGAAAAACACTCTTCCTATTGAATGTTATGGAAGTGGTAGTGATTTGAAATGCAAGCAAATTAAGTCATTTATTGCCTGATGTATGATACTTCTCTGACTCAGCTTTCACTGGTTTGGACTCAGAGTAAGAAACATCTTTATTACATTATGCTGTGTTACTTTGCTGTGGCTCTAAACATACTTCAAACCTTTTGAATCAATTGCGATTGGTTGTTCTTGATTGGGACCGATCATATTTTTTTCCAGCACAAATATACACTTTAAAATGATATACTTTTTTATCAAGTTCATAAAGAACCCCACACCCATTGTATATTTGTTTACACAAGTCTTTTAGGTCTCTTAAAAGGGCTCAAGCATTTTCTGTGTGGCCTCTAGACAGAAAATGGTTGAGCTGCCTTAAGAGATTACAGATTCACAAATCTAAACTAATGTGAACATAAAGAAGGGACAGTCCGACTCCAGCCACACATACTGTTGATTTTACTCCTCCGTCTCTGGATTTGCCTTCAGTAGTTATCCTGAACACCAGTTCCAATCAGTCCTTGCCCTGGTGGCAGGAGTGATGAGGTAACTCACTTTAATTTTGCCCAGAATCAAGTTATTTCCACAGGAAATATTGTCTCAGTTTCTTTTTTGTCTGCAGTAACTAATTCTTTTGAAACAACGATGACATTTAACACTCTGAGCAAATCACACACCTAATCTCTCACCCCAATCCCCAATGTAGAAATGTAGCTATCACCCTGCCCTACCACTTTCATTTTATTGAATTCCCCATCTTCCGGCTCAAGAAACAGAGAGCAAGTGTCTATTTAGGCCATGGTCTCTTTGCCTGGCAGTCTCCGGTCATTGAAGGTGTGCATGTTGATGACTTCCTCTGTTTTGACCATGACAGGCGGTTGAGGCTTATGTTTGAGGCGGCGCTGGCACTTGAGGGACACTCGTAACTCCTCCACCATGGCACTGCAGAAGGACCTCTGTGTGGCAGGAGAAAGAAAAGACAGCTGATCAGCTGTTCCTTCACATGTTCAACACAACATCCCCTCCACTGGCTGCCTTAACCTGAACAACAGGATGGAGACGCTTTAGAAGATAAAGGAGAGTGAATGAGTGCTGTACTGGAGGTGTGTGTTGGGGGGTAGGGGTGTGGGATGGTGGGGCGTATGGTGTCATGCAGGGGAGTGGATGTAGAATGCTGGGCTGGAAAAGGAGGAGGCGCGAGGGAGGAGAGAAGCGATGACTCAATGCTGCCGTCCATCTGGATGCGCACCCAGTGCGTCATAACTAAAGCGATTTCTCTATGGCAGATTTCACCCTGCCTTTCCCTGCCAGGCCGCAGCAGCAGCATGACTTATTGATGCATATTACATTTCCTCAGACTCAAATCCCATGTAGCTGCATGGCCAATTAAGCGGCTGCCTCTCCCCTCCCTCCTCCTCACGTTTCTTTCTCCCAAAGACACTGGCGTTTGGAAGTGCTGCATTCCGAAATGAGACAAGAAAAATGTGTTGCTATTCCTGCAAACCTCCCCTGGTAAATAGCTGACGTTCTGTACCTTTAGTATTAGTAACTGCTACTGTTTTTCCTGTCGTTTTAGTTTGTTCTTACTTTTTAAACAGAGTTTGTATAACTTCATTCAGTTGGAGGATCCAAACAATGCTTAGATTCAGATTCATGTCCAATTTAACCTTAATATTAGGTTATTTGGTGTATTCAGTTTGTTGTCATTTTAGCTCTTTAAATTAGGAAAGACTTTGTATGGGCCACACCTACTTTCATGACTTAGATGCCAACTTTATATCTGTCATTTTTTTTTTATTTTCGTTTCTTTTCTTCAAAAATATGTACTCTCTGAACTATTTACAGTGTCACAGTCACAATAATCCAAACTAGCCCAACTAACTTTTTTTTTTTCTAAAAAAAATATGAGGTTTAGATGCCACAGCCAGAACATGAGCTTTATCATAATTACTAAAGAATTTATCATCGCTTGGAACATAATACTATTGGCCACAATTTATTTTTATGGTCCCCCAGAGATGCTATAAATATATAAGTAGTTAAACTACTTCTGTAAACTACAAATGCTGTAAATATAACGGTTAAGGATTTAAGCATCTACAGTATACATTATGTCAATAAAGTATTACCAAAGACTTAATCACTAGTAACAATATAATAATTCTAGGGTTGAAGGAGCTATTATCTCCCAGTTTAAATATGAATAATTGACCTAAAATAAAAAATAGCTAATTATGTATTTTTATCATTTGTAATCCTCTGTGATTAAGGTGAACATGATGCAGGGTGCTCATTGGTTAAGAATTCCAGATATTATTTTGGTCTTACCCAGCTAGACTTCTCAGCACTGGTCTCCATTACCACTTCTCAAGAAATACTCCTTGACAGGCTAAATAGCACATAAGTGTTAGGTTTTATGCTAATTAGGACTTAAGATTCTCACTTTTACAAACATGAGCCACACAAGGCTGATCTTTTGTTCGACAGTGCCTTAATAAATGACTTTGACAGCATGCTATTTACAATTACAACATGAATAGCTTTCACTGTTTTGTGGAAATGTGCACCTGTGTAGTTTAGCGTTACACCTGAATAGCAGCACTACTGCAGATCACTTGAACTGCCTTTCAATCATTTTTCCCCACATATGAATAAGATGAATGCTCTGTTGTTCTTCTTTTTTCGTGCTCCAGTATGACTCGTGATTGATAGACTATACTTTAGGAACAATGAATGATGAGGCTGTTATATCAGCTGGGCCTGAGTTGGGTAATAAAAAGGCTGTTCAGAACAGCTTAGAAGAGACATGTTCACTGATGTCTCAGAGAACTGCAAAACAGTAAAATAATTCTGAACACACTTGTTGATATTCCGTTTGTTGATTTTCTGTTAAAAAAAAAAAGATTTGTGCGCATTAATCCTGGTAGAAAAAAAACATTACTTGAGAGTTAAGGGGCCTCCTGTGTTTACAGCAGCAAACTACTGCACATGAATTATGCATTTTATGTAAAATCTTGCATGATAGTTGTAAAAGAAAAAAGCTGTTTGCTAAGGAAATGTAGAAGTTAAATAAATGTCTTGACCAGCTGCAGTTATAGATATGAGACAGCATCATTAGGAAATGATGATATGGAAGCAGTGTGAATCAGTAAAGCAGTGCATCATACTGTGTTTGCGTGTATGTGAGCTAGTAGGAGGTTCTTCGCTTCTTCACACTCGGCTGGTTGTCCCTGACTCTCAGGAGAGAGGTTTACTCTTCAGCAGTTCAGAGTGCAGTGAGCACACACTCAGTGGGAGAAACCGAGCGGGTGGCAGTAAAGGAGCAGGATGAGAGAGAAAAGCATGGAGGCAAAAAAAATGCATAAAAAAAACATCGTCGTCATTGTTGTAATACATTTATTTACACGTGTGTGTGTGTATGAGAATGTTTGTAATATAAACAGTGGTTAACACTGCATAAAAGCACAGAATTCTTGATGATGAGCCAGCATCCTGAAAATTATTTGAGGAGAAAAATGTTCAGAATGGTCAGATACATCACAGAGGTACATTATTCCAACATTCGCTGATTGTGTTCCATTATCTATTCACAATATCTGTTTGGATTATAAAAACCTTTTACCAATGTTAGATACAATTGATCTTGTCTCACTCTGTCCCCAAATTTGCTCATTTATAGGAACTTCACTGGGAAAACACAGCATCGTTTGAGCAAAATAATGGAAATAATGAGAAATTTCTGAAAAAAGAATGTTTGCATGGTCAATTTCAAATGGCCGGGTGTCATTTTGAATTATTTCTTTAATTTGGGTGTAATCAAAATATTAGCATTTTTTATGTAACCTGACTAATTTTGATCAGCTAGAGTTAAGTGATCCAGCTCAGAAGAACAAGACAATCATTACTAAGAAGAGATCATAATAATTAAGTTATTTCATCAAGTCTATATTCATTAGATCAGACTGCATTTTGGCTCAAATTCTGCAAAGTGTGTCCAACCTTGCAACAATTGCTATGTAATACATTTGTGATGTGTAGATAAGTTAGGCAGGTCTGCCATATTCATGTTTTACTTTAAAAACCGAGCTTCAGAGTTGTTGTTTAACTCCAATTTATTGAGATGAAATGTTTTCTGACACATTTTATATTTTCTGTAGGTGTGAAAAGCACAACATAGCACTAACAGAAAAGCTTTGTATGGACCTGTTACCTCCTGTTTAACACATTTTTTGCATAATTGCTCTCACCATCCCTCTCACTCACACGTATTTCATACTCATCTAAATGCTCTCCAGGCTGTGTTGGCAGCTTGTTGCTACACTGAATGTGGCCTGTTCCATGGCAACCGTAAAATGTGTTTAAAAGCTACTGGGTCACAGGGACACAGTTCTCCCTCATGGATGGATCACTTTCTGCAGCTAACATGGCTGCATTTTCTAGTTCTTTAATAGGCGATGACTATTTGTCAGGGATGTCCTTGACCACTGGCCAGTGGCTTCATGTCTTCATGTAATTGTAACCAAGGACTAGGCTGCACAGCAACACCGCTCAACAGGACACCCCATAACATCGATACGGTGGCTTTCAGCAAACAAACAAAACCACTCGCAGAGATCGATGGAGGGTGCAGAAGATGGCTCGTAAAGCCAGCCCCCTGCTGAGAGGGGCTAAGTGGGGATGCACATGTGGGACTCACAACTCAACTGTCACAGGGGAGGTCAGAGCTTTCACTAAGGTACAACAAGAAAAGCTGAGGACAGAGTCATGTTTTTTTATGTTGTTACATGGTTGGCAGGTCAGTAGAGATGAGAAAAGTATCTGTAGTCTGAAAACTGGCTAATGACCGAGATGTCTATTGTGAAATCTGTGATAAACTATTAATCTTTAGACACACTGCAGCAAGGAAAATGTATTATATATATATGGAAAAAAACAAGAGACTGCATAATTAGTTATTGCTTTTGAAATGTGTGTCTGTGTAAAATGTGCAGGTCACTATTGTTTTATACATTATTGACCAAACTTGATTCAAAATGACAAACAAAAAAAAGGTTCGGAGAAAATGTAAAAAATAATACATATAAAGAATTTATTATACCACGGAAAAGTTAAACTACACAACATTCTTACATTAATTTACAACTGCAACAGTTAAAATAGTGATGTTAAGAGCAGAGTGACTGCATGTGTGAGCTGTGATTCATCCCATCAGCAACTGAATGAGGAGTGAAGCTGCTGGAGTACCGCACATACAATTGCTGCTATACAAACACGACTGCACTTCCAACATATGTGGAGGCATTTCTTCTTTTTTGCGCAGCTCATACTGCAATAGTTCATAAAAGAATAGTAACCTGTGCCTTTTACATGCACACAATGCTGTAAATTGTAGAAAAAGAAAATTGGTCTCATATTTTTTTCCATTCCCTTAGACTACTTATAAAGTTTAAAAAATGTGCTCGAAAAAATTGGCTATCAGCATTTATTATGTCACTGCTGCTTCTGATTTTGTTCCAAATCATTCTATAAACACAATGGACTTCTTAAACTCCACTTGTACCATTCGCATGGGGAAAAAGGAGGGAGAATGAATGAGGTGGAAAGGGGAGAGTGAGGCAGGGCTGTCGAGGTGAGACATGCTGAAAACCATGGAGGCCATCTGAGCAAATGAACCAAAGCCCGTCTGTCTTCAGAGACAAACATCAAGGAGAGCTGCTTGCTCTACAGCTGGCAAAGTCTGTAAAATATTGATGAAATGCATTTCACTTTTTAATCCTGACCCTCAGACAATACAGGTTTCTGTATGATTATGCTTTTATGTGTTCATGTCAGATTAAGCTTTATTGGCTCTGACTACATCATTTGTGTGCATGGCTGTTACCAAACAAAACAGGTTCATATGCAAGGAGCTCAACACTGCATACAAAAACTGGTCCACCAAATTCAAGCATTAACTTTAGTGCACCTCCCCAGCCATGTGAGGAGTACAAGTCCCAACCCACCTATAAACCAATAAAGAAAACCATTCAAGCACAACCATAGGCATGAAGCAAGCTGAGCGTGATGTTGGAAAGTATGACTGCAGTTCATCGTACAAAACATCTGCCACTTTCTCATTGGTGTCCAGAAATTTGAAAGTGTTTCTTTACCTTTTCGAGTTGTGCGTTTTGTTTGGATTTATAGAGAAACTCCCCCACTGCCACAAAGACAGAGAGGACGAGTCCGGCGGCCAGAACAATGAAGATTCCCCCGATGTTCTGCACACCCAGGGCGCTGGCCTCTTTACTCTCTTCCTCTGGGCAGCCATTCCCTCTCCACCACTTCTCCTTCATCATGTGCAGCTTCCCCTCTTCCTGCAGCTGCAAGATCGCTATGGTGATCTTATCTCGGTATGGAGAGCCTGGGGGTCAAAAGAGGGGAGAGTGATTTAATTAGCTGTTGATGGTTCATCTTCTGGTTGGAGAACTGTATCCAATAGTGCAAAAAGGTGTGGATACTCATTGTCCTTGTCCTTTCAAACAGACAGTTATATTCGTAGAAGTTACACAGTTATCACTGGTGATGATCAGAGGTTGTTTTTTTTTTTACATTATGATGCAGTCAAAGCTTTCTTAAACCAGTGAAGAAATTCTGGACAAAGTGCAAATTCTAGACTAGAATTTTTCAAAGTGCCGATAGTTTCAGATTATTATTATTCAAACATGAATTTCGATTGTTAATTGTTAATTTCAATATATGTTATTTTAGATAGAGTGTAAATGTAATGTATGATTCAACTGAATATAAAAAGCCTGAAAAATTTGCACCCAGAACAAGTGCTTTAAAAACTAGTGAAACATAAACAACATTCTGTTTAGGCTTGTAACAAAATAGTGTATCAAAACAACTGAAATATATTTAATGTAATCACTGAAAAACTGGCTTTCCTTTCCAAAAACACAAACAGAAAGTGACCATTTTGCCATAAATGAACACAACACCACTCATTCAGGTCTAACTCTGCATTTCAATCTTTCATCAAGTGGGGTGGAGGTAGCTCAGACAATTCAAATCCTACCCCTAGCACAACCACTGGGTCCCTGAGCAAGACCCTTAACCCATAGTTGCTCCAGGGAGACTGTCCCCTGTAGTTAGGGAATGGAAGTTGCTTTGGATAAAAGGCGTCTGCTAAATGCCGTAAATGTAAATGTAAACATGAGACTTGAACTCTGTACGTCCTGATCACAGACGAGCGCCCTAACCATTACACCAACAGCTCTTATGGACTCGCTGGACTCAAATGGCTTTTCTATCCCTACATGGAGATCAGGATAAATTAATCCCCACATTGAGAATGATTGCATCATCGCAGTTTTCGAAACCGAAAATGCATTTTTTGCCATTTTCGGGCCGAAAATTTCGGTGGACGAATTTTCGGTGCATCCCTATAAAACATATATAGGTAAATAGAAAGAGTAAGTAGGAGCTTTCCATTTACAGGAAGGATGGAAGTTCTGTTGCTGGGAAAGGTGGTATTTAGGCTCTGCACACTGTGGAGCATTTCTGCAAGGCTGGTCGTTAGATGAGAAAAGATAGAGGAGACCTAAAGCAACTGGGGAGCTGCATGAACCACACGAATTTCAGATTGAGTGTTGCTTACTGAAACACAGCTCTCAGGGCACCGCTGATAACACACCATTAAAACCAAATTACATTCCAGGGATAGGCATTTTTCCCTGTTATCTATTAATTTTCTGTCTAATTAAACTAGTTGCCATATTTAATTTGAGGTAATGTTTCCTGTATGCATTGTTTTGTTTGGGATAATGAATAAATGCTTTCCCAAGGTGGGCTTTGAAGCCCTCCCCGTCCCCAGCCCTCATATAGACTGTGTTCTGGGCCTCAGCAGGTGCCAGGAGAATTATTCTCAACTCCCAGCAGCCCCTCTGCCTCCCCTCCACGCACTGGTAAGCAGACCACAAATGGTCCACTTGTTTTGCACAGATCAAAGCCCATCAGAAGAGAAGATGTCTGATGCAAGATGAACACTTAAACCCCTCCAATGTCCTGATGTTGTTGTGATAAATCTCTTGCTGTATTGGGGATGGCATGGGGATACATTTTAAGACAATTAAACGGAACAAATGCTCTTTATTATAATGCAATTCAGCATGGAAAATAGTGCAAAAGATATCAGGCAGTAGTAAACCCATGTAATTTTTTCTGTCCTTGCCTTTGGGCTGTTAAAATTCAATTCATCTGACAATACATTTTGACATTGTGCTAAATGTCTTTCTTAATGAAACACAGACTGTTTGAACCCAATTCCATTCTAATGGTCAGCCAATTCACAAGCCTTTTTTTTCCCTGATTCCTATTTAATTTAGTGAAGTAGAGTTTGATTTATTAACATTTTAACAAAAAGTGCAATCTATGAAAAAGATGCCCATAATGCACCCAGTCAGTAAAAAAATTGAAAATCAGTGAAACTAAATAAAAATGGCTATTTTAATAAATTCCCTCTGAAAGCTTTGTAAAATATTTGAATTTCAGAGAGTCCTGCAGGCTGGGGTGGTGAGGGAGCTTATTTTAAGAGCATTCTCAGAGGGCACATGTATATTAATCGCACGGTAATATTTAGTTTAGCTTAACCCAAAAGTTCAATCCTTTTTTATACCCAAAGTTCTTAAATAAATGGATTTCAACAGTAAAGGACACAGTTCCCTATATCTCCTAAGGCTGTAT
>JBBKCR010000006.1:11203396-11234875 GCA_037577295.1 Ladigesia roloffi | reverse complement strand
TGTGTGTGTGTGTGTGTGTGTGTGCATGCACTCTAAATGGATGAAGAGAGCAGCCTGACTGCGTTAACAGGTAACAGGCTACTAAAGGGTAGGATTAGCAATTTAAATGTCTCACACTGAGCTGCCTGCAAAAGTTACACAAGGGACAAATAATACTAAACAGCTTTTTCCATATGCCATGTGTGTGTTCTCCACAATACAATCCCAGGACACACACTTTAGCAGGCAGAAACACATTATCTGTGCATGCTTGTAGATTTACTGGCTCTCTGGCATAAGTAGCTACAAGAGATGAAGCAGGTTTCACACTGAGGCTGCATTCATATGTTTGTGTGGAACACTAGGTAGCACGTAGACCACCTCAGACCACCACAAAGTGGAACAGTTCCCTGGTGACCCTACGGCTATAGACATTCCAGACACTGTGAAGAACAGTGTGCCGAAAACGGTATGGCAAAGCTCACAAGCTGCTGACACTAAGAGCTGTTGCTCGGAATCCAGACTGCCTCCCACTGATCTGACTCATTGAAATGTCGGTGGTGGCTATGCCGTCTGCCTCCAGCAGTGGTCCAAAGGCCTTTGATTCTCACATCAAGGTGCCTCCTCAAATTTCAGTCATTTTGGGCTTTCAAAGCAGCACTTCTTAAAATGCAGAATGCGTTTTTGTGCGAGACACATGCAAACACAACAATAAGAGCACAAACACTGGCCAATATGTAACAAAGACAGAAACCTCGTTGTCTATGCACATCATGTTTCCATAACAGGACCGTGTTCTGCTTTTCAAATACATGTTATATATAAGAAAGGCGACAGCAGCTAATAGGCCCAGCAAATCATCAGAGTTGCAGTTTATTCACAAATTCCAGCATTTTGAGGAAAGCACATCCAATGATACGTATGCATACTGTCCCTTTATCATTGTTGCCACGAGAATACAAAAACGAGCTTCAAAATAGTAGCCATTTTTGCCATGCAAAATGCACAGCAATCTTTTCCTATACCAAATTCAGATTCATGACATAATGTAGTTTGATTTTGTTATGTTAACACAATTTTGTACCTATAAAAATGGCCTTTATCTTTCAACTTTTTATGTTAATGGAACAAGATTTAATTCAATCAAAAGAAAAACACTGACCCATGCCATTACACTGGTCCATTCATCATGAAAATATTTCATACTCTCAAGGGCAACTATATTCCCAAAATTACAACAATTTTCAAAAGACATTTTATTTGAAACTATTTCATATACAGAAGATTCTCAAAACAATCTGAACTAATTATGTTAAATAGTTTTCCCCAGTTATTGTTCATCATTACTAAAACATGGCAAATATGAGAAAAAAAGCTAGAAAATCATTATGGACTTGCACAGGAAGTCTCACACATATTTTCAGCATTCTTTTCTCTCTTCTTTTTCCAGGTACTTATTATTGGGATTTTTTTTTTTGCTTAAAGCTGATGCAGCTGGGGGCTGCATGTATAACAGGATTAAGACAATCTGCTACTGAGCCTGATAATCAAATCCTGCTCCTCCGCATAGCAGTGGAAATGCCTCCTGTCACCCTCTTCATTCACTTATTTATTTCATGTATTTGTCTGCTTCTTGAACGTATGCCTTCATCCCCACTCCTGGAATGTTAGGTGACATAGTAACAGCGATGATCCTGACCACCGTAACCACACCGGAATGAACCACCCTCAGGTTCATGTCAATATTTTTTTTAAATAAAGTTTAACATAAAACATTTAAGCTCTTTTTGTGTTCCCTCAACATTGAAATATGCATTCCTAGATTTCATTTATTAGGGTCCTTTAATACAACAATCTTTACCAGCCCACTCAGGTACACACAGTAGGTCTGTGTGGAGGTGCAGACAGACACACTGAAGAACGTTTTTTGATTGACAAGTGCCAATATTTGGCCCAGCGGTGTCTTCATATTCAGAGTAATTGTAAAGCACATTGCATGAGTTTGATATTAATCAGTTTTCAAATTATGGCACCACTGCATCGGGATGTCAGTCAAGTTAATCAACTGTTTTGTTTTTGTTTTTGTTTTTTTCATTTGCATTCACACATTTGAAATTTTACATTTTAAGTTAATTATTATGCCATTTATCAGCATATAATTAAGAATGACACACAGCAATGTTTCAAAACACCATTATCTCTTAATTACAGCTGAAGGTAGGAAGGGATACGCTCAGATACCTGTCTGTTTCTAAATCAGACATTACTGCAGAGGTTTCTCTTTGAAAAGCAGATTGTTTTATTATTGTATCATTTAGGCTTGTATCATTATTTTGGAATTGTTACCTATCAAAAATCTGACTCCTGCATGACAGCATGGAACATTGGGCTATGCTAATACTAAACATGAACTGATTCAAGCTTGTGTATTTTACATACCCATAGGAGTGCCAACTCCATAGGCCTTGGAGTCGATGAGGCCTCCGATCTGTGTGAGGTTGCAGTTGCGTTGGGTGACAAACTCGATTGTGGTGGACTCCATGAGGAAGGCATAATCTGAGGTGAGCACCCGCTGAATCCCCTCTTCCACACTCTTCACCATGACAGAATGTCGGCGACTGCTCATAAACTCCCACATCTTGTCGTATGTGGAGATCTTTGTTTTCTGAAAGGGAGATTTTAATAGAAAAACAATAGAAATTGGTCATTACAGAACTATAAAAATTGTTCTCCTAGAGGAACACTGACCACCAATATGAGTGTTTGCAATTTTGTGCCACTGTGAGCAATGTTTTAAGGGGAAAACATTTCCATTTACATGTTGACCAATGGCTCCATATAAAGCAGTGGTACTAAATAGTCTTTTTTTTTAGCCTTTTGTCTTTGTCCGTGTGTCCTTTATAATACCCTCCAAGGACACAGATTTTGAAGCTCAGAAACTGGCTCTCTTCTCACCCTGTATGGGATGCCTTAAATAGCTTTAAAAGAGGAAGCAGCTAATGTCACTCTCTATACGTTTCACTGTGTGATCTGCCTGCACCAGTGGTCCAATGACACTCCATTCTGAAATCAAGGTGCTTTCAAAATGTTTATGTTTTGGTTATTATGATTGCAGAGTAGCCTGTTATGTTCACCTCTCAGAAAATATCTGCACAATATTCTGCATGAAAACTGAAGCTCTGATTATCTCTAAGTTATTTTTTTCTTGTGTGAGGATTTAATGATTGTTATGGCAACAGACCAAGAAAAATGCTCCCTAACAACAAGAAAAGTGGCCAAACAACTTGTCCTAAATTTAATTTCGCTGCTTTATTGATTGGTAGAAACATTGAGATTAAAAAAAGGCTTTTTATAAAAGCTGTGCCTTGGTCAACAATGTACCTCAAAGTAATTCCTTTAAGAACTACTAAAGGAGTTTTAGTATTCTATTCAAAACATGATTATTAAAATGTGCTTGAAATTATGCTCTTTCACATTGGCACTTGTGTAGTGATGGCTAGCTCAAAAATGAAGGTAGCGGGCCACACACTCTTCAGATGTGTGCATAGCTTTCACCCTGCCTGATACATTGTTTGAGTCCTGTAAATCTACAGAAGATGAGAGTTGGAGATGAAAAATTAGAAGAAAAAAAAAGAAACGAAAAAGGAAGAAAGCCTTATATGATGCCACCATTTGCAAAAACAGGCAATTTAGAATCTAAGCTTGCTCATTCTCATCTAGTGGCAAAAACAACCCATAAAAAGGAAAATTAAATTACCTACTGGTGCTTTAAATGCAGACTGCATAAAGTTAGTTTTAATGTCACTTGGAAAAGTTCCATTTATTTGATTTGATGATGCTTCCATTTAGCACTTATGTGTGCAGTCTCAGACTTCTTTAACATTAAAAGTGCTATCATTTTGTTCTGTTTGTTGTTATATAGAAAAACTATTAAACACATCTGATAACTTTAAAGCCAACTGCAGTTTAGCCTGTTCTGAGTTTCAGTTTAGTTTGGTGATTTCCTCAAACACAAATCTGATTCAGCAGATAATTACCAGATTTATCTTTGTGTAAGAGCAGAGAAATGATCAAACTGTGCTGGATGCTGACTTTCCAGGACCAAAGGACAAGGAATGTACTCAAAATGAAAAAAAAATATTGTCTGGTCATACATCAGCATATTAAGCATCATAAATTATAATGTAAGGGGTAATATAAGTGACTCTAGGTAGACTGAGATAAGTAAAGCTGTCATAAAAAGACTGAAAACAACAGCTAAAAAAATAGACCCGTTCCTGTAATCTTCAGACTGGCCCCCACGGCCCAGCATCCCTATGCATTGTGACCTAGGTTTGATGAAAAGTGCACTACTTAAGGGCCATTTGGGTTTTGAAACTGAATCTCTTATTGCCGTTCAAAAAATAATTTTTGTTAAATTATGACATTCCACTTCTGAAAAGAGATATATTGAAAGATACCTTCAGTATCTTATTTTCAAATGTTTTTCTTTATATTGTTTCTCAAAGATATATACATTCCTTCTAAATAATAAAACCCTTTATATGTAAAAAGTAGTCACACAAAACTCTTCAGTCAAAATGAAGCTGTGATGCTATTAAGAAGTCCTTGAGGAACATGAATATAATCTTGCCTGGAAAACCTAATCAAAGTAATGTCCCAACTGGTGAGGCACTATATTGTTGTAGTGCTTGCAAAATAACCTTTTTTTTCATTTGAAACACAAGAATTTCTCTCTGTTTCAGAATCCATTCTGAAGGCATTTGAAACCTAATTAAGTCACATCTTCAAGGTCCCTCCTGCCATTATTGTGCGTAATGACTTCTTGTGGTGGGTCGATATTTTAGATCAACTGGGTGATTTGCCGAGTGCCTATCAGAATCTTTTGGAGTCACCCTTGACAAATCAGCCGATTGAGCATGCAGAATATAGACTGCTGATAAGGCAGAACCACCAGGGATGAATACTGGAGAGGGAGGAGTGAGGAGGGGGTGGGGAAAGAGACAGAGAGAGAAAAATAGACACTGAAAAAAAGAATTTAAGTCCAACAAAAATCTTGGCCAACATAACCAACAGTAAGAGGATTTGTCGACCACATAAGAAAATTTCACTTTATCTTAAAATGCCACCCGAAAGAAGAAACATTATCTCAAATGGCCCAAGATTCAAAATGTAATCTGAAAAATCTCACTTTTAGAACTTTGTCCTATAACTTTTAATGACATAGCTGAAGAGCTGATTTATCACTCCATTAGAGAATGAGCATGCACTTTGCATGGCTCATGTTCTTCTTACACTGTAGCTGAAAAGGCTTTTGGAGTCAGCCTAATACATTCCACTTTATTAGCCGATATGTAGACTGGCAGCCTTTTTAGATCGCTATCTCGGCTTCCCATGCCTAAACACTATAAAAAAAGGAGTAAAAATAAACTATGGGATAAGCACTGTGTGCTAAAGACCACTGAGAGTAAGGCTATCCTTTAAAGGGGAACGTGTCAGATGCTTTACTATGTGCTCTTCCACCTCATCAAATATTATAGAAGAAGATTCTGATTCATCAAGGCAAGGGCATACAGAGAATTAAATTCAGTACACGTTGTGTATATTTCATTAACGGGAAAACAAATGAGCAAAGTCAGCATATCCCTCAGAAATAAATATAAAAAAATTGTTTTAATGGTTTGGAAAAATGCCTTTTAACATACAGATAACAGTGAATAATGCTGGATAGAAAATAAATTATTGAATCCATGTATCATCCTGCACATTTTCTTAGTTTTGCTTCACCTTTCTTTGAGCTTTTATTCCACGCCCACATTCTGGCACTGAGTGCACTGGCTCCACGGAGCTGCTGAACTTTCCCATTTCCATTTTTTACTGGATTTAGATCTGAACTCACTGGTCATCTGCCAATAACTACTGTTATTTTAGAAGGAAAAAATACAGATCCTACTCATGTACTAAAAAGTCAGAACAAAAACATTGTTTCTCCAAAAAGGTACCTTTACAACTTTATTACTATGTATCTGACCATTTTTATTGATCCGTTCATCATTCATCATAGGGTTAGGGATTTTTACATTAGTTAAATAAAGAAACATTTTGCAAGTATCTTATATTTATATATTCTATTTCTTTGCTGACAAATAGAAACAATTATTTTACACTATACATTAATTTGGTTAGTGTTTACAAATATATGGATCTAAGACTTTATATTATTCAGATATATAGAGTTACACAAGACCACTTTTGTCTAGATAAAGTCAAGCTGGAGTCCAAAATGAGGGACATTAAAACTGAAATAGAAAAAAAGAATCCTCTTTAAGATCATTTACTGGTCTATGTATATTTCTGTGTGATACTAGAGACACGGTGAATATTATATTATTTCTTGCTCAATTATTTGCAGTGATCAACACAGTAGGATAAAAATAAGCCATATTTTTTAGTTTAAATATAATGATTTCATTTTATTCATGACATCAGTTTTTGGCCAAAATGAAAATTATTAGTATGGATGCATCATGTGCAGAGCATGGGAGGTTGTGTTTTGACAGGCATATGATTGGTTACCAGGCAGCAAATGGCCGTGTTTGTTCTAAATAGAGTTTGAAATGATTAAACCGATGGCCATTTTCTGAGCTACATTTGAATTAATTAAGGAAGTTGGTGCAGTTGTCTGCCGTGCATAAATGTTACTTTTGGTTGCTTTTTAAAGACAGTTGGACTTAGTCAGGATCAACTTTAACATATGATGAGACCAGAGCATGACAAGTTCAAATCCAAACACCAGACAAGAGTCTGAGACCAAAGAAAAAAAACATTTTAAGTCTGGACAGCCCTGTGCTGAACATAAGAAGAAAAGTGATACTGGATAGACCGTGGCCTCTTCACTCCTCCAGAGAATGCTATCCTAAAATATTTAGAGTAAAAGAAACTTAACGAATCCTCAAGGCACATGGGGACAACCTCCCTATCTGTGTCTTCTGTAACTCTTCTGATCATCAGCACCATCCTATTCATTACCTTTCTCCCCATCTTTCCCTCTTTCTAGCACTGTCACAATATCATCTTTGATGCTGATTTATTTCATCTGAGCTAAGATTGTGAGGTCTGATTATAAGTCATTTGTCTAATCCTTTGATCATGCTGAAGTGGTCACAGATTGGCACTGCTTCATTCTGCTCATACTACCAAATCAGATAGGAGGCTTTGATTAATCTGCTATGCACCATAATCAGAAATGTAACCCTTTAGAAAACAATGTTTTTTTTTTTATTCGAACCAACATTTGATACAGAGATGACAAGTAAGTATGTAACACTACAGTGTATGTAGATATGTATATAATATTTACCTCCTGTACAATATTTCTCTCCATGTGCAATATTCTGTTACAACTGAGGTCAAGAGTTATTAGCAGAAAACTGTTTACCTCAGACGCAAGTAATGGGACACCAAGGTGAACAGTTTTTGGCTAATTACTACAGATTGGTGGATTACTGACAGATTGAAGGCTACTTTTCCCTCCTCACTAGGCTATTCCCGATTTAGTAATGTCAGATACATTTTAATATAAGGAGAATTCCCATTTTTAGAACACTTCCATGAGCAAGTGCAAAATTTAGTCATCTAGCTCCATAGATGTCATTTACCATAGGGGGCCTGGATGGAAAGCTCTGGTAGGCCACATGTGAGCCACCGGTTCTGGCCCGTGTCTTTATAGGAAGCAATTTGTTATTAAATGTCAAATGTGTTGCTGTTTGCAAAAATAGCTAAAACAGGTGTTTTTGTTTATATGTTATAATAATTTCAATAGTGAAAAATGGTTTGAATGTTATGAGTCATTGTTAGTGCAGTCAAATTACTCTCTGGTATCGAAAACAATTTACAAATTATTATATTATACACTCTGGTTTTACAGTGGCTGTATCTGTGTTATACCTTTGCTTAACTGTTGCTGTATCTGTGTTTTTGTATTATGAAACTGTATTTTGTATTATAAAAATTGTATTATAAAATAATCGTAATAGTATTATGGTTATAGTACAATAATATATACAATACTGGAGTACAAAAACTTTATCAGAATTGCCTCTAACACCCCCCCCCCCCCCCCACTTACACACCCCACACACACACACACTGTTTGTGTAAATTGAAGCTGAATGCAAGTGTATTATTATCCTGCTTTGTGGGTGCATTAGAAACTCCATAATTAGTTCCTTGTTCCTTAATTATAAGACCTCTAAGACCATAACGTGTCATTATTTGTCTCTAACACCTTGATCGGCATGTGTTCAGCAAAGGTAATTAAATGGACTGGGGCACCCCTGCTGATAGTTGCTTCTAATGGCTTTGAGGACATTTCCTCTTGCAAATCCAATATTTTGGCATTGTGATGCTAATGGTAGTGGCAGTGATGAATGGGGACACTAAGGGACAACATGCAGTTATAACCTTTAATCAACAGTAAACCTGTTAGACACTCAATTCCAGTACACACACTCTCCTGTGTCTTAGCAGGTGGCAACTCAGAACCATTGAGAATCGAGTGATTATGAAGCGAAAGAGAGACCGGGAGAGAGTCAGAAAGAGAGCCAGATACACAAAGAGAGAGAGAGAGAGAGAGAGAGAGAGACTGAGAGAGAGAGAGAGTCTTAAGGAGTATGATTATATACAATTCTGCTATTTTTCAAAATGTAAACCCAACTGAAAAAGTGATTATAATCATTAGCTATTAATAGTAATGCAATTTAGAACTTATTATTATTATTTTTCATTCTTTGTTGTTGCTTTGTTCGCTATTGTGTACATGACTTTTTACAAACATACTTAATCACTGGCCTGTCAAATAATACAATAAAAAGTCGTATGATGAAATAATGGGAAGAAAAACGTATTGAAATCATTTTAATTTAAGAAAATAAAAAGAATTGACCCAATTACCATGAACCTTAGAAAAGGAAAGTAATTTTCATGCATGAACAGACAGTAAAGCACACAGTACAGCACTCAAATGCTGTCTCTGCATTTAACCCTTTCACCAAGTGAAGCAGGGGGCTGTCACAATATATTAATATTTTTCAAGCAAATAACGCTTTAAGCCCTGCCACTAGTCGGCAGACCAAAAAAACATCATATTCCCAAATCACTGCTGCGTGAGCAACCAGAGAGCGCAGTTCAGTTCAAAACGAAAGGAAGCGTGTGAGATTTGGAAGAAAAAAACGCCAAAATGGCAAATAAAAAGTTGTCCCGTGCCTATTTTTTTGCCGATTCTGACTCTGAAGGGGAATATTTGCCTTTTGGAAACGACACTTGCATGTCTACCGGTTCAATTTCAGACCGCAGCTGCACCGTAGCATTAGTAGCCTAGCATTAGAGCTCTCTCCAGACCTCAAGAGGGCCGAAATCTTAGCACTGTGGTTGTGTTGTGTGTGAGAGCTGGGAGAGGTAGGAGAGGCAGCAGGGTGATCTGGGTCTGAATAGGGCTGGAAATAGCGATGATAATGGTGGCTGGGTCTATTTGAGAAACAAGGAAGTGTATCAAAACTGTCATAAACTGGAACCTAATTCATAGGTTTGGTTCAGTCAGTGATAAAAATGTCATGACCATTGTAGCCCAAGTTATAGACTTGTATTCAACAATAAATGGTAAAAAAAACTGCTTCTTGTAACGTTCGTATGTATGTGCGATTAAATGTGATTAATTAGATTAATTAATCGGCACACCATGTAATTAATTAGATAAAAAAATTTAATCACTTGACAGCACTAATATACATATATATTATTAAATACATTAATGGATGTCGTAAGATGTGGTTGGAAGTTGTTCTAAAATAAAGGATGGTTAAACAAGTGTTGCTTAACTTTTAAATGCTAGTTGTGCCAAGTGAACTTAAGCTATTCTTTCTGGTGACTGGTGGTGGCCCAACGCCTTACATACACACATACTGTTCATCTGAACAGAAATAATGAAAACTGAAGATATGATTTAGATGTGTTTAAATGACAACAAAAGCACTGTCGGTTTCGGCCGGATATTTTTTAATATCGGACCAAAACTGTGATGATGCAATCATGACGCAGATGATGCAACCACAGCCTCCCCACGCAAGATTGGAGTAGAGTCAGAATGTCTGCCGTGTCCACGCGTTTCTAGATTTCTTAGAAAGACACTCAGAAAGCCGTTTGTCTCAACATCTGAGTTAATTTTACTGATAAAATAAAACCTCCCGATCGTCCTCTCACATGCCGTAGCTGGTGGTCTAGTGGTTAGGTGCTTGCCCTGTGATCAAGATATCACAGGTTAGAATCTTAAGGTTAGAATTTTAAATGCAGAGGTAGAATTTCCTGCTGTTCACAGTATGTGATCTGATGTATAACAGAATGATAATTTTTTGTCTGTGTTTTTTAGGAAAGAAAGTTTTCCAGTGGCTACAGTCTTTGATTTGATGCACTATTTTGTTATAAGCCTACAGAGAATTTAGATTATCATTCACCAGCATCAATTCTGAATGCAATTTGGTCAAGCACTTCACATAGAATATTAAAATTGAATGCACTAGTTCTATGAGGGATTAGAATTAAATGTATAATATTTTAGCTTTCTTGCTTTTAGGCTATTCATGAGTAGGAAAATATTTTATTTCAAATGTTATTTGATATTGCACATTGTCTGAATAATAATTGATTTTGGTGTGCAGTTTTGGTTTTCGGCCAGGGTGTTTCCCCATTTTCGGTTTCTGGCCAAAAAAATCCTTTCAGCGCATCCCTATTAATTACAACTGTCAATTACAGGTGTTAATCATAATTCACAACAATAAAGCTATTTTAAATACAGGAGAGAGAGAGAGAGAGAGAGAGAGAGAGAGAGAGAAAGAGAAAGAAAGAGAAAGAGAGAGAGAGAGAGAAAGAGAGAGATTTATTGATAAAACATGCAAATTATCATTCATGTCTGAGACTGGTATATAAGAAAAGAGTTTGATGTTTCTTGAACATCTGGGCTGACTGTTGCTATAGAAATTCCTAGAGAAAACTGTACTTTCTTTATCTCTAAATTTGCCATATTGGAGGACGAATGCTAAATAACTACAATAACTTTACAATAATTTGAGACACACTTCCAGTTCCACATTAAACCAGTGAAATGAAGATTTCTGACAGTGTGCCATATGTCTGCCCTGTATGTGGTAAGTCTCATTGTAATCCCACTGTCTTACATTAAGGCTAAGAATATTTCTGTTCTGTTTGTCCTCTATACTTCCCATCATAGAGAGGTTTTGTTATAACAGCAGTGATGTGCACATTATTATGCACATAATTCTGCCTCCTAAAGTGTTTTTTGCATATATTTAAAGGTGTTAAAATACATGGCTTCTGGAGTGGTTCGGTTGGTGTATTAATTATATGGAGGTTGAATCACAGTGCAGGCTCTATTCTCAGCCCCTATCCTTTCCCCCATGGCTGGAGCTGCTCCCTCTGCCTGCTGGCCAAATTGCATCAGTGGCAGTGATTCAGCTCCCCTCTCCATCACGACATATAAACTTACTGCTGAGCACTACAGTCCTGCAGGGATCCACCTCATGGCCCACTGCAAAATAACACTCACTGAAGCCTGATAAGGGGAACACTGCGAGGAAATATGCGAATGTGAGAAATGCGCGCATGCCTGCACACGGAAAAGCCAGAGAGGGTCTGCATATGTGTGTCTGTGGGCGTAAGAGAGGGAGAGAGAGAGACAGACAGGGACAGAGACAGAGAAAGAGAGAGAGATGCGCTGAGAAAGATGTAGAGAAAGTGACAAGAGAAAGACAGAAAGAAAAACAAATGGAGGGAAAGGTATTAAAAAGCGAAGGAGCCAGTGAAACATAAAGAAACCAAGAGACAGAGAGAGAGAACGCAAGTAAGAAAAGACAAAAGAAAAAGAGTGAAAAGAGAAAAAAGAAAAAAGAGAGGAGAAGAGAGAAAAACAGAGAGCGGTACAGAGAAGCCAATAAGAAACAGAGAGAAAAACCGAGATAGACGAGAAAAAAAGTAAAATGGAGAAGGAGAGCGAGCAGACCACTGATTTTATCGGAGTCCGTGAAAACCTCCACAACAAATTAAAAAAAGCAATGACAGTGGTGGCAGGCGTGGAGCGGGGCTGGAGTGAGGGATGATTCCCTTCTTCATAGAGGTGTGCGGGGGCAGGTGCAGCAGGAGAGGAGGTGAGGTGAGTGAGGATGTGCTGCTGCTGCTGGGCTCAGCGAAAAGCCACTGCCGCAGATTGTTTTGATGTTGAAGGTTACGCAGAGAGAGCGAGGCGGAGGAAGAGAAGGAACGCAGACTAAATGTGCCGCAGCCGGCTGCGCTATCAACTACCTCACCTTTCTTTTGCTCACAGTGGCTTTTGGAACATGGAATGCAGCATATTGAACAAATAAGAATGTAAAAGGTCTAGCCTAACAGTTGCTCAAGCGGTCATATTAGTATGAAAGACCTACTTAAGCAATTTGTAGCTCAGAGTCACAAAAGTAGATTCTGCTTCAAGGTGCAGATTCATTTTGATGATCTAAACTTTTTAACCTCCCACAGAATATACAAAACAAAAGCATTGTTTAATGGGCAATTTTTTTCTCTCTTGTAAAGAATTGTATAGAATATTTCAAATGTATATCAAATATGTAATGAAACTAAACTACTACCCATGTTTGTTTAGCAAAAAGAAAATCAAATCATATTTTTTTTTCTATTCTTGACCTTAAAACAAAAATGTCACAAGAGCAGTTTCAAAATTATTGACACATAATGTAAATGAAAAGTTACTGTAAGCCCACAGTTCAGCATGCAACTAAATATGTAAAGCAGTTTAGCAGGCAAATAAGTATTATTACACTTGAGCATTAATTATGCAAAAGCTCTCAAATTACGTTTTGCAATTACAGTAATATCAGTGAATTTGTCCATCTACAGGTGGTTGTCCTTGATCAATGGATGAAGACTATATGGTTCAAATGGCACTCACATGGTCTCTAGCCTCAAAGCAGTGGCACAGATTGAAAGGGTAAAAATGAGCATGACAGAATCTTCACTTTCAATCCTGGTATGAAGCACCCCCACCCCCACCTCCATCCCCATCCCAATGACACACAGAGGGCAGATCCAGCCTGACATCTCACAAGCCAGGTCAAGTACCAACAATGACAGTTTATTCAATTAAATAATTTTGTGTTATTGGAAGAAAGGTACAAATTTAGCAATTATGTGAGCCCACGTGTGTAGGTATAGTCTATACATGTGTGAAAGTCTTGAAACCGGTCAAGTTGCATCCCACTGCACTCATAGAAAGTCTCGTACTCTTCTAGGTGCTGTTAGTATTTTTGTTGAGCAAACCTAAGTCAGTAATTGAACAAACTGCAGGGATTTTGCTTGTTATTTTCCTCAATATTCCTGATGAGGTTGAGGGGAGGCTAGCAGTCAGAGGCTGTACATCCACAGTGCATTACGTTCAATCAATGCTCCTGGTTTATCAGCCAGTCCATCCGGCTGTCAATCAGACACACAGACACTCAATCAGTCAATAAATCAGCACCTGAAAAAGGAGAATGCTTGGCGAGCCATTTGGCAGAATGCTTCACTGTTACTTAATCCTACAACTGCAACCAATCTAATTTATCTGACGACATCAGAATCTTGTATTTATTTGGAGATTTAAGCATCGAAATTCTTTTGAGGAACTTCAACAGCAGCAACAAAAAAATAATATCTTTTATTCAAAGCATCAGTGCCAAAATAATTCATTCTGCTGTGTTTGATGATTATAGCTTTCTGTTTTGTATGCTTAGGAATGCTTAAATGAAGAAATCTATTTTGCACAAAGGAAAGTGGTTGTAGGACTCAGAAGAAGCTAATACAAGCACCCTGCAGAAAGATGGAAAAAGAACATCTGGGATAGACTTCGCCGTAAATTTCATCCCACTTTCCCTCTGTGAATATTCATGTAATCTAAAACCCACAGTGGCCATGCTTTCCCTGTAGAGGTCTCTCAGCTGAAATACAGCCCTAATAAAATAATCACGTAGCAATGAAGTGACCATTTCCACAGGTTTCCAGGATTAAAAGAAAGCCCAGCAGGTTCCCTACACACTGGTGTTGGGCAGAACTGAACAGTGTGTACTGTGCGGACTATGATTTTGTAAAAAAAAAAAAGTGTAAAGTGGCCATTTGTGTCACTCATGAACATACAACACAACATTACACAGTGTGAAATGATTTTCTGCATTTTACAGATTCACCCAAGTATAGCAGTGTGTAGCCTAAAACACAGCACCGGGAAGTGGTAACACTCTCAAGGGTGCCTCAGTGGTGCAACTACCTCAGTGGTGCAGCTACTGGGATTCAAACCCATTATCTTCCGAATGGGGGGTCAAATTACCTAACCACCACACCAGCTGCCCCAATAATTAAAATAAATGAAAGACTAAAATAAACATTTAAACATGACACCATTAAGTATTTGTTATACTTATAACTTCATTTTTAAAATGCCTATCCATTGTTTTAATTATTTAAATAATTGTTCCTTCCTGAAATAAGGAACTAGAAATAATCTAGACTAATTACGAACTAATTTTAATAGTCTGCTGAAATTGTCAGATGCAGTCTTTTAACTTCATGTACTCTCGTCACTTCAATTTCCTTAGATTAATTTTAGTTTGCGTGTATGACCCCCACCAGCAAAATAAAATGGTTAAATGATTACTTAGTGTATTGATTAAAGTTGCACAGATATTTCAGCCCATTAGCGATTTGCCAGCACAGGTGGTTTTTGGCTGATTTAAACCTATTTGGTGGTTAGCCATCCTATTCAAGCATGTTCATTTGTACAATGATAATGAATCACATGATACTTAACATTTTCAGCCTGGAAATCCAACGTATTGTCTAATCTCTGTGGAGGAAAGACAGTTTTGCACAGTTCTACTCACTTTAAAAAAGGTCATTGTGGAGCCATCCTCCACAACGCCATATTCAATTTTGGTCTGCTTGGCCAGGTCATCAGCTGAATCAATGGGAGATTCCATTCTCTCCACAGTGAGGAAAGCAGCCAGGTTGGCTGTGTAGGAGGAGATGATGATGAGAGTGAAGAACCACCAGATACCTCCAACTATCCTGGTGGAAAGGGCTTTGGGCATGAGCTCAGATCCTAGCAGAAAAAGTAGAGAGAGTGGTCAGAGAAAGGCAGGGGTCAGGGCTGGAGAGGCCTGGCCTGGTCTGAGCACGCAGCAGAGAAGAGTAGGGCTGCAGGGCAAGGAAAAGGCTGCCAAAGCACAGAAAAACTAAGGCCTGGGAGAAACAACCACTCTAACTGTGTACTAGGCCTATTATGATCTTGCCTTGACATTAAAAGACACGAGACAAAGTTCATCTGTGTTTATCTAACACTGGATCTGAATTGAACTACATCTTAACATTGAATAGCTATTTATTACTAAACACATTCAAGTGAAAGTTATAAAAATATTAGCATCTCTCGAGATTTTCATTAAATGTTCATGCAGGATACGTGAGGATATGTCAAAGGAGGATTGGGTTAAAGAATGGTCTAGCTATAGAGTAGGAGGGGTCAGAAAGAAATGGAGGAAGGGAAGTTAAAAGGTGGTTCTTCTCAAGCAATAAGAAGCAACTGTAAGCTTTGATCTTGCACATTCAGTCTACTGCAGTAGGCAATGGACTGTGGGAAAGATATGCTTCTAACAAATCGGGAGAGAGCTTTGTCTGAGATTGAATCATGCCTTTGAAGACTGAGTCTTCTCTAACTTTCTCACAGTCTGCCTAGTGACCTGGTGCTCAAGCCCAGAGTTTGAACATGACAGCCAACTCCAGGTCCAGACCTCTGCCCAGACAGCTGTTGAAAAGGAAAGGAAAAGAACTTCACTCTATTGTGCTATCAGACTAGTGCACAGTCAGACATGATTCAGTAAACCACTTCCAAAGGTGCCCTGCAGCCCACGCTACTCATCGGCAAAACGGCTCAGACAAACTAACACTCACATGAAAAGAATGGACACCAGGGACACACAGTGAAACAATGACCAATGGGCCAGGGAAGAGGGGTTGAATCTGTCACATTTATTCTTCATCTTTACCCCCATTGGACCTCAGGGTCTGGTCTCATCCTGCCAGGCCACTGTCGGTCCTGACCTAATAAAACCTGGTTGGGGCTGACTGTCATGTACCCAAGGTAACGTCATGTCCAAACACCACATCCCACATTTTTCTGGGGGCTGGCAAGCCACGGGCAGGGGAGCCTCTCTACAGTGTAGGGCTACTCACTCAGAATGGACATGTCATACAGACAGGCAAAGTGCAAAGCCTGCCCCTTGCTCTTCAGCCTGACGCCACATCTTTGGAAACAATATCAAAGCACAAATCCCAAAACCCACAAACAGAAAGAGTAAGTAAGGAAATGTCCCCATAATCAAAAGTATCATCATGTAACACACCTCAATGATCTGTGGCAAAATGATTGGCATATAGTAAACAGAATTTCCATTTTTCCTGTACTTGTGGTTCAAATATGTTCACTGATAGTAATCATATGGAAACATCTGCTAATGTTCAGTCTTCAGCAAACATTTTTGACAAACACCATAATTATTGGACCATAATCTAAAATGTTGTCCTTACAAAATCAACACATACTCATGCCACCTGCCTCTCTGCATGCAATTGCATCTCAAAACCTTTCTGTGCTCCATTCCATAAGATAAATGCAGTGCAAGTCCACCCAGTAACATGCTTATCAGCCAGCATGTCCTGCTGGCCCGATAGACTTTTATGCTCCAGAATGTTGCATTATCTCAGTGATTACACATTCTTCTCGACAATGCAACAGCAGTCATGCAGTTTATTTGTAGAAGAATGTTCACACAAAGTCACCCTCCCTTCATTTCAAATTAGCACTATTTTATCCTATTTTCACCATCTCTTTACATGACATCAAGTAATGGCAAAGATGTGGCATCAGGCTGTAGTTGGAAGAAACACAACTTCAGGCTGGGTCAGGTGAAGCCATAGCACTGTGTCTGTCTCTTTACTTACACCTCTGTCTGGCTGTTGTAAATTATGGGCGATTACGAGTGATTAGACTTACCTTTTCAGGAGCCTGACAAAAGCGAATAATGGGGGTTATGAAAGAAATGCATGCATGAGTAGTTGCACCTAGCTGTTCTATTCACATTCACCGAACATCACAGCCATCCACTTCTTCTGACTCAAACAACCAACTTCTTGTACCTCGAAATAGCAACCAGTCCACATCTAGCTACATGCACAGAGGCACCCATGCGGGGTTGTGGGCCTGATAAGAGCAAAAGTTGGACCCCCAGCAAAAGAGTGGGACATGTGCTAAAGGGTGGGCAGGCAGAGGCGTCTACCTTGCTGCATGAGAGCTCCAACTCCGAACCAGAAACTATTTAGCAGAGTGAAATTGTTTTCCACCACGTCCGAGTCGGGGTTGCAAGGGTGGGGGTTATACCATTCGTAGGGACTAAACCTGTGACGATCAACACAAAACACACATTTTTTTAGTCAAAAGAAACAAATAAGTAAAATAAACAGGAAAAAAGAAAGGGTCCACCTAAAAAGATATAAAGAAAGAGAGACAGATTAGCATCAACATTGGTTATTCACACAAGCATTCATTTTAAAAAAGGCCTCTAAATGTCGATCACTATCAGTCTGCTCAGTGTTTTGATGGTTTAAATGTTAGATATGTGACAGGTAAATTAATCGCAGGTTAGGGCCATTTATTTGAATCAAGCAGTCCCAAGTTGCATAACCCCTAACTCAATACAAAAATACTGATATAAGCAGCCCATTCACTCGGACCATAATCCTTTCCTCTCCATTCCCCCAGCGAACCGTGCATGTTGACACATTCACATCAAAGGCAATCGGCACTGTAATTTAATCGATGCAATCTGAATCACTCCATCCACAGAAAAATCTAATAATCCAGATAATCTTACAAGCTTATTAAAGTGTGGCAGATCAAACGAGTCTGTTCCATCATCTTAGCACTCCACCCCCCAACACACACCCCCCCCAACTCCCACCCCCGCACTTCTCTCCAGAAAAAAAAATAGATTTCTCATTTATTCATGTTAAACAAAAGTGACATTGCATTAGTAAAGGTTGATTGGGCCACAATTAAGCATCATGACCTGATTTGGTTTGTGCTGGAGTGGTAGAATTACGTAGAATCTTGAATCTGAGAGCAAGACGAGTAAGTAATCAAATGCTCAAGAGCACATTGACTGCTGTGTCTTTTTTTTTCTACAAGGGGGAGAGGCAGAGAGAGGCAGAAGCATAAATATATTTTCATCCATATTATAAGAAGTAAACACCACTTAAGAAATTCTATGTAGCAGTCCTTGGAGGGTCATACTTGCTCAAAGCCACTGGGACAGCTGTAGTTTACCTAGCTAAACATTACTGCTGTGGCTGCGTGCCTTTAAACTATACTAGCAGTGGTTACTAGCCAATAAAAACAGATTGGCACGAGTCCTTTTTTTCTCTTCTCTCTGCTTGCTTGCTTGCTACATGAGCATCATTTGTGAATTGCTCAAGGACTCCACCTTCGTTTTTTTGTGCTTAAAGTAATCCTTGAGCTTAAATCAACCTGTCCGCACAATCAATTTGCAAGAGATTTGCCTGCTTGTCAATTTGCGATGCTGGATTGAGTTCATGCGTGGTGCGACCTTGCCAAGATGTATGGGCCTGCTGGCCTGGCCCACACCCCTTGCAAGAGTGTTTCGTGCCATGTTTCCCCTCCTCGATCATGCACCAAAAAGCCAATTACCACACGCCAAGAGTGCGGATGAGCGAGGCTGTCGTATGCACATGGCTAGAGCACATCAGTGGAGCGAAGTACAGCAAATGGGGAATACCAATGCAGGTTGCCACGGGGGGCAGAGGGAAAGCTGCGGCCTAACCTGACCAAGAGAGGGAAGTGCTATTCTCCCATTTAGCTGTCGGTCTGATCCAATTACACTGACCTTCTGTTATCTCAGGTCATCTGGACTGCCGAGGGGAATAAAAAGAAAAAAAAAACTTTGCACAAGGTCAATGTTGACAGATAAGCCGAGGAGAGGCACTCACGCGGCTGAGCGGTGACAATGCCCGCCATTTTTATCTGCTTACAAGAATCGGGGGTCATTCTGCTGAAAACGTGACTGATGACATATCTGATTATGACCATGTCAGGCAAGAGAAGAGTGATACGCGGCTCTGGCACTTGTGGAAACTATGTGAGAACATCCCTGCAAAGGCTGGAGGCAGTTCAATGGGGAGAATTCACTCCTCTACTCAAGGAGGCGTCAGTAATCAATGTGGCCGGCATGGCTTTCACACACTGACAGCTCGTTTTGCATAGGCCCTCTGGTAGCTTATCGGGCTTTCATCTGAACGAGGATTTAAGGAGGGTTGTCGTTTGAACACTGGTGATTTAACTTACCTTTTCAAATGCTAGAACTCAGTCTCTGCTCTATCTTTAGAGTATGCACTAAATCCCAATTGTTCTAAAAACTTTTGCTGACAAATTTTCAAAGTGTCACTGTGTAAAGTTAGCATTATCCTGTTCTAGAACAAATTGGCCCTGAACGTCAAATAAATACCTCATTATTATTTCAAGAAATAAAAGAGAGAGAGAGAGAGATACAGACCTGAATCTGAATCTATATAAAGGGATTCTTTATGAATATTTATTAAAATAGAGGAATCTAGGTGACCTGTTTTGACAACAGAAACTACTTCACAGCATCCCGGAAAAGTCATTAGCTTCAGCGTTTGCGCTGCACAGTGCACATATATATAAAATCAAGAGCCTGTTTGGACTCAAGAGCTTTCACAAACAACAGGTAGAGCTCTCTTTTGCTGTGGACCTTGACTCCTCTTCCAATTTCATTTGTTGCCCTCTATTTAGAATCCCCACCCACGCTTGCTGTGGAGGTCTGTTAAATCCCCTTTACTGCAGTCCATTTTATAGCATATTCCACCTGGACATGAAGGAGATCTGATAAGGGCCTGCAGCGGCTCGAGTGAGGACATTACTCTTCCAGCCAAGCACTCACGCTTTTGTTTCTTATGCCCGACTTGTTCACTCTGCAGCAACCATAATAGCAAATTTAAACGAGCTGAGAACATACTCAGATGGAAACTGTTTGGCATGCAAGTCTCTTCGTATGACGTCAAGTCAACGGCTTGGGCCAGATTCACAGCATCCAACTGAGGAGCTCTTACCCTGACGGCATTATTCAATATGGCAGTGAGCATGCCTTTGATGAGACTCTGGTGTCACCATGCACAGTCTGGTAAGGAGGAGTGTAAAGTGCGGAGTGTGATTGAGCTCCAGGAATGTGCTGCATTTCAACTCAGAGCATATTGCCTTTGGTTCGCGTACAGAGCCTCAAACTAATATTCCTTTGATGGCATCGGGACATGCTAAATTGTCCAACCACACCGAGAGAGGGGTCTAGACCACGGGGCAAGAGGAACAGTAGAAGGAAACTTTGTGAGGAGTGGAAAACAACAACAACAACTGCAACAACAATAACAACTGGTGATATGCAAAACGGATTCTGTTGAGTAGGTAAATATTTGATTTTCATATAGCACCCTGAAGGAAACATTCTAAATACTGCATAGGGAACACAAAGCCTTAGAAAAGCCTCCACCAGCCCCCATTATGTCACCCTGTGATTTTTTTCTCTCTCACTCTTTCATACACATACAGTATCTCTCTCTTTTTCTCTCTCTCTCTCTCTCTCTCTCTCTCTCGTTCTCTCTCTCTCTCTCTCTCTCTCTCCCACACACATACATAAAGTTCATTCACACAAAAGCAGTAGTACATGCACACATAAATAAATGTGTACACACAGACACATATACAGTAAATCCACATTCTGTGCAGCTGTTTACTCGTGTTAGGGCTTTGTGGGGACTACTGAAGTTTGTGCAGTTTTAGGAACATGCTTCTAACTAATGTGCCTGAGCTTAGTGTTAGTGTTTCTCTGTGAGAACTGCAAAGTAAAGCAAACATCTTAAAAGTTTTTATTTTTTTCACTTACCCAGCATAAATTTAAATCAGTTATGGTGATGGGTGCATATTCTGAACCAACTTAGATGACAGTTGCAGCTTGTTAATCTCTTATGTGATCATATCGCCAGTAACATTTATAAAACACAAGTGCATTAACCATAAAACTCTTGGGGTAATAGAGAATGCCTCAAAAGTTTTAGAGTTAACTCAAGATCTTTTCTTTTGACTTTTCTCCACCATTCTTCAAACACAGGACCATCGCAAATACCTCAGTTTTATCATATATGATATATATATATACATTTGTATTATATTTTGTCTTTCATAAGTACTTGTTACTGTACTTTAGATTTAGCTTTTCATGAACTTGAAACAGATCTGTTACTTCCAGCATATTGAGGAGATATACAAAGAGTAAACAGTGTTTCTGCTGATATTTGTGGATATGTCTAGTGCCTGGAGCTGAGACTTTGCATGCTCTTCTTTGCTGGGGACAGCGTAAAGGACAAAGAGCACATATGATACCAGCACTGTTAATTTGACCTATTACATTTCATTAAGTGAAATACTGAAATGAATTCTGCAGAACGCACTACACACATCCAGCAGCAGCTGTTCATGGCCACAGAATGAAATGCTGTCCCAAGAGAAGGTGGGAGTTTTTACCAAAGAGTCTCCTATTATGGCTCAGTTTAAGGAAGAGGGGTCTCTGTGTAGTGATAACCTGGATTGAGAACTGCTGTTAAAGAAGCTCTTGGGTCACATTAGCATCAGTAGTGTATCCCTCTCACAGCCAAAGCCATGTCTGCTCACTGAAGCATTATTGATCACTTGTCCTTTAGATCTTAAGATTTTGCCTTTCCAATTCGGTTGTACAAATATTTCCAGTGGGATTAGAGCACAGAAACATGAGCGGAGATTATCGACTTGAAACATGTGTGCATTTCAGTATTCACAGGACACATGGCCAAGGACATTTGAAGCAGGGTGTGGAAAAGTCCAAAGAGAAAAGCGAATACAAACTGGAGACACTTGGGACGACGAGGGATGAGGGGGAGGTTGCCGTTCACACCAAGAAATGCCAAAACACTCTCATTCACACCTACACTCACGTATTCCCATTCTCTCTGTGCCTCTCAAACTCATGCACACTGGCTCGAAACGGCTGATTTCACATCTTTGCTCGTGTGAATTGTGCTTCGGAGCTTTGGCTGCCGAACAGTAGAGGCAGCAGGCTTGACAGCATGAAAAGGAAGAGAAAGCAGTGGAATCACTTAACATCCTCCACCGCCCTGGCCGAAAAGAACTCGCCTTGCTTTCTGTTTCTCTTTCAGACTGGGTCAGAGGACTAATCTCTCCTATTCACATTAGAGGGATTCTTTCCTTTGCCACTCTACCAGAGGAGGATACTCCCTGAAGCCTGTATATTTTTATAGTCCATTTTAGTGTGAACGTTTTGAATTGTGTACTTTTCTCTACCTCTTACAATCAAGGAGAGTAAAGCTAAAGGTTTAAGCCTCAAGCCTACAGTAACACTAGAAAAAGGATCAAAGGAAGATGCATTTAGGCATTGATTAGACTGTTAATGGAATGGGTTAAAGATATGGGATCATGTCTGCGTGTGTAGCTGAGACTGGCAGAACTAGCATGTTACCTGGCTATGACAAACAGCACACAACTGACACCCAAGTAAGCCAGCAGAATATACATCCAGATGTCAGGGGAGAGAGGGTTGAGGAAGGAGAACACCCCCGGGTTGGTGCCGTTGGGCTTGCGGTACAGAATACTTATCCCCAGCGTCATGAAGGGCTTGGAGAAGTCGATGACCTTCTCCCGCACGTAGGTGATGGCCAGGGGAGCCACTGCAAGATCAGCTTTCTGTCAATACAAAAGGCACGAGGAAGAAGAGTGATGGGCAGTTCGTCAGGGGTGGCAGAAGCATTTAAAGGCAATCAAATTAAGAAAACAGGACCTTAACACACCAAAGACTGTCTCATAGCACTTAAGTCTAAATTTAAAACCACCCCTCCCCACATCCCCTCCCCATTCTTTCCCTTCAAGAGTGTGATTTAGCTGCTACTTGCTCAGCAGTTAGTAAAGGAGTTAATGGTGTGGGGTTTTTCAGAGTGGTTAAGAATTAGATTCTCCCATGTTTCCACTTTGGCATTCAGCACCCTCTATGGATTGAACTTCACATTATTTGAGTGAATAATACAGAGCCGAGATCATTGCAATTTCATACAAAAGAAAGTGATAATGAGTTCCACTAGTGGAGCAGATATGAATATACAGGCTGAATATCAGATTACTGCTGCACACCCAATGCATCTAAAACTGAATGTATCTTGATGTACAATTTATTGTAAAATGTTTTAATGAGCCAGTTTAACAGAAAACTATGTTATCTATATTTTAACAATATGTGTAAACACATTATAGGAGCCATTTTTGTCTGAACTGCTTTCTGAAAGAGGACATGTACTAGACAATCAATCAGAACAAAGCTTATTTCCACTCAACAGTGTTAAAGACAACAAAAACAGCCTGTTTAATTATAAAGGATAAAAAGAGCATTGCACATATTATGCAGAAAATTAATTAAGACTGAGTTTGTTGCATAAAACCTCATATAATATGTGTCTGTAATGAAATGAAATTGAAAAATGTATCTCTAACTAAAAGGCTGCCTTAAAACGTTGTACCTCCCTTAAGTAAAATAACCTCAAGTTTAACCACTGTGAATCTTTCAGCAGGTTTCAGCTGAAATTGTCAACAGTTGGAATTAACCCAGTAGAACTGATGCACTGCTCTTGATCTTTCTGTCCTTTAGTAAATGTAGTTTACATGTACAATGTTCGAAAAAAAGAAGATGATGAAAGTCTAAGACCTTGAATTCCAAGTCTGACACGGAGGGTTATTGCATTTTCTATCGTTCTCTGCCCGTTAATGTGAGACACCCACAGCAAGGTCAGTTTGATCATCCCTCAAAGAAATATCCTTTTTGACCCAGCGAGGCTGCCATACATCACCCTAAATTGAATGAGTTTCGGCTGCCTAAATCACAACCCCAGCTCAGCCGGCTCTGCTCTTCAATGTGACATTTAATATTCATGTCATTCCATTTACTATTTAGATCATTATATTTTTAGCCAAAATAAAGCCTTGCAGCTGGAATTATTAGATTGTCTGTAATTATTCTCTGAGGGGGTAAATTAATTCGGAGTGTGAGCAGGTGCTGTCTTGCTACCTCATTTTTTATTTTATTTTTTCTGCTCAGTCCTTTGACAGGATATTTTTATCTCCTTCACTTCAATGCATTCTTTGCTCCTCTGCAAACTGCAGACTCCAGACTGCGCTGAAAGCTTGTCCGGGCCAATTAGAATCTGTCCTGTACTCGTCTGGGGAGTGGAAGCACACAGGCAGAGCGAAAGCAACGGCCCTGTACACATCTCACCAGGCCCCATGCTCCTTTGAGTCTAATCGCACGGATTGTTTTTTGCACCACACAATCAATTCATGATCAGTAGTTGGGGTGTCAAAAAAACATGTCTGAAATGTTGTGGGACCAGCATACGGGACTGGTGTTCACCGATAATGGGGTCAGCTATTGAATATTGGGTGTGCAAACACTTGCTTTTCTGGCTGTGTGCAGCTCATTTTTATCTGGGTCTTATTTTGTTAAGCTTAACAAGTTTCTCAAGGCCAGAGTCTGTTTGTGTTTGAGAGTGTGTGTAAGAAGCTCTATGGGGAGAGAATGATGCTAGAATGCTCACTCTGTATTCTGTCCTGCTGTTTGCGTTATGAGAGTACTAGACTTTCTCACATTACTATATCTTTAGCTCCATTCCTAGTGTTACACATGTACAGATACACATGTGTATACTCAGATTATTTATGTAGAGTTGGTTGAGCTGTATCCCTAATTGAGAACAAGCAGGAAAATGTTACATCACTGTTATACATGACATAAATATCACAGCTAAAAAGAGAATACTTAGTAATCACACTGGGGCCTTTTTTGTTGTTACAGACAATCTTCCCCTTATTTGTTCTCAGATAGTGAAACACCCAAACTAAAGACTGCAATGAAACATTGCTAAAAAGAGTTTAAAAACCTTTAGCTTTACAAAAACAAAGATTCTGTAAAAAGCAGTCTATGCAGTTTATATTTGTTGATTGACGTAAAGTTAACATAGCTTACATGGAATATACTTAATATGGCCCTTTGTGAAATTTTCTGATTTACATATTTTGGTTCATTTCAAATTCTATATGTCTAAGTTTAAATAAAACTAAAAATTAAATGCCATAGTTTCTATTAAAATGTAAAGAATAGTTTTTTGAAGAGCATATGTTCTTATTTTCACTTGTAGTTTGATCAGTGGCACCCAAATCTTTGCTTAATTCACCTCTTTTTATCTCATTGTTTTTATGGAGACATGATTCAGTGTGAGCAAGTCTCACATCCCAACCAGAAATGCTGGTTGAATGTGGAGGGGCAGACACTGCCTTCAGGTCCTGCAAGAAAGCTGCCTTGAGAACACAACAGGGCAACCTGTCCTGGGCCAACGGAGCAACAATGTGTACAAATGCTTAGACCACTTTCAGGAAACTGGGAACTTGCAGTGCATGTGGCAGGGCATCCTGGCCACCAACTACTAAAGGGCATGTCCACCTGCCTGTGACAAAGAGGTCTCACAGATATGCTGAATCACTTCTATGGTTTGACGCGTACAATGGCAGGGCAGTTAGGAAGACCACACTGTCTCCCAATGACCAGGATCCATGTCTGACCATAGTTGATATGAAGTCAACCGACAAAATCTGCTGGATCAGACAACATTTCTGGGTGTGTGCTCAGGGGATTTGGAGAACAGCTGACAGATGTTCTCATAGACATCTAAAATATGTCTCTAGGCACTAGTTATATTCCAACATTTACAAGCTACAACTATCATCCCAAAAACAAAGAGGTCAACTGTGTCCTGCCTTAATGAGCCATTCCACAGTCATCTTCAGGGTGTGTTTCTTGAGGCTCATCTTGAGGCTTATAAAATCACAAATGCCCCTGGCACTGGACCCCCTTCTGTTTCCATGTTATCTCAGCAGCTTAAAAGATGGTGCCATCACCACCACCCTCACTTGCCCCCACCAACCTAGACAAAAAGGACACTTATGTGAGAACGCTGTTTGTAGACTTAAGTTCAGCATTCAACACCATCATTCCTCAGCTTCTGATTGGCAAATTTGAGACTGCTGGGCCTCAACACCACTCTCTACAACTGGATCCTGGGATTCTTGACTGGGAGCCTTCAGTCAGTCACTATCAGGGTGTTCAGGACTTCCATGCTGGGCATGAAGACAATTATCTGCTGTTCATGCTGATGACCCATGCATCAATGCACAGTTCAAATAAAATCATTAAGTTTGCTGGTGACAAGACTGGTGTGGGTTTGATCAGTGGGAATGATGAGGTAACATACAAAAACCAGGTGCAATAGCTAACAGACTATTGCAGAGCCAACAACTGACAAAAATAAATAAATGGCTGTTGACTTCAGAGAGGCCTGATGTGATCATTCTCAACTGAATAGCAATTGAGAACATTCATTCCACCAAACTCCTTGGTGTTCACTTTGGGAAAGACTCACATGGACCCTCAATACCAGCTCCATAACCAATAAGGCCCAGCGCCGTCTCTACATCCTGTGGAGACTGAAGATAGGGCACCTTGCCTCAATTCTGATCACATTCCACAGAGGGAGGATAGAGACTATTCTGTGAAGCTGCATCACAGTGGTCAAGAAACCATTCTGTGTTGGATTACAAGACCCTACAAAGGAGAATCAGGACAGCTGAGAAGATTATCAGGGTCTGTTTCCTGTTTTCTCAGACATTTAACCCACACACTGCATCCACAAAGCCACTAGCATTGTGGATGACCCCACACACCCCCTCACACACTCTCTTCTTCCTATTCCCATCTATCAAAAGGTTCTGTAGGACTGTATGCTTTCAGAAGTATACAGTCCTACGCTGACAGAACGGGCAACCGTTTCATCCTTCAGGTCATCAGACTCCTCAATCAGACCTGAAAAAACTGTCCCCCCACACACAAACACATCGCTGAACAGATCTCCATAATGCAGGCAGAGACTGAACAGTTCTGCTTGAAACAAACAAAACTTCCGCCCAATTATAAATACCATTTTGTTTATTTTATACTTCCCACACTCTGTCCTGCCATTATTTATACAACTGTTATATTTATATTCCCTCATATTTGCATTTTGCACACGTTTGACTGCTAGAACAATGAATTCATTCAAGCTCATTTTTATGGAATACACATGTTGTCTTGTCCTGTTGTTTTGTTGCTACTGTTTATTTTCTTGTGCTATTTCTCTCTCTCTACTTCTTTTTGCACTTTATGAGTAGTTTGTACCGCCTCAACTTATGTAGTCTTGTGGTGTTCTGTTTTCATTCCTGTGTTGCATCATGTTTCAGGAGGAATAATTCACTGTGTACTGGAGGAATGCCTGAAATGACATTAAACCTATTTGACTTGATTTATTATCTTTCCCGTTCTTTATTTGATATAGTATGTGTACTTGTCTGGCCAATTTAATAATATGTCACTCATGTGTACAGACAAGTCCCTCATTTGTCTAACATACTTAGCAAAATAACATACTTCTGATTCTGATTTACACAGTCAGGACCATTTTGATGGCGTTTAGTTACATTGCAGTGTCCAAAGGTCTTTGTCTGCAAACCTGTGAGTTTTTTTTTACAGTTTTGTAGCAAAGAAAAAGAGTCAACCTAGCTATTACACCCAGTTCGAGCAGTCTACAGATATTGTGTATTGAATGGAGGACAGGACTCACGTGGTCCATCAGCTCACGGACCAGACCATTCCACTGGCCCGTGCTTTCCTCCTGTGAGCCGTACTTCCCGTCCTCCACCAGCCGCACCTCATAGACGAAGCCCAGGATGCTGGCCAGCTCGCGCAGCAGGTCGATGCAGTAGCCCTCGAAGCGATCGTTACCGTGCAGAGGCTTGTCCGACTTCTTGAACATCACGTAAGGCTCCTCCTGCAGAGGTACACACAGCTCTGAGCTCACATTCCACTGCCAAGGCCAGTATCTGAGAAAGAGGAGGCTGATATGTGTCTGATAGGGCTTTGAGGCCTGCTTGCGTGGGCTTACGTTGGCACAGAGGGGGTACGAAGCCCCACTGCTACTAAGAGGATTGAGACACAAACATACACACATACACATAAACACACATACACACACAGACTGTCTCTGTAGCAGACAGAGCGAGAGGGGAGTGATGCGTGGCAATAATAAGAGATAATCCGCCCTATCTCCTGCTCTGTGCTCCTCACAGCCAGGGCCGAATGCCACGGCTTTGGACCACTCGTTCTGTCCACTGCCAACAGATGCTTCCAAAATAAGATAAGATGTGCTGATACTGGCTGAGTGGCACAGGATACAGCTGACTTGCTTTGTTAGAAACCAACAGCTGGACAGATTACTGATGTACACATGCTCTCTCTTTCTCTCTCTTTTTCTGTCTGTCAGTCTCTCTCTCTTTTTCCCTCTCTCTGTCTCCCTCAAATACATAGAAATGTTCATAAACATGTTAAATACCTAAATCCTTCACATTTTTATGAGGGGAAATAAGGTGCAATGTAAACAAACACTTAAATAAATAAACACCCACAATTTCGTACTATAAGTATAAACTAAATAAATAATGAGAAGTAAGTAAGTAGGGTAGGAAATAAAAATAAATAAAGGCCTAAATGAACAACAAACACCCCATATATAATTTCAGGTCAAGTTCCTCTCTAACATTATCTGTTGTGAGCTTTGAATAAGAGGGTTGCATGAGTCACACTGCTTTGGGTTGTGCAAGGCATTTCTCAGTGAGAGTGCAAGCATTTCGTTTACACTATCAGTGGCCCATGCAAAGAACTGCGTCTCCACCAGTGAGACGCTCCGGGGATGTGTGTCGTGCCAGTGGAACATGTCCAAAGAGAGATAAGCATTCATCCGCCCCCACCCCACCCACCTCCTGCATATTCACAGCTGAAATTGACCAATGAGGAGCAGCCGCTTCAAAGAACAACTGCAGCTTGGATGTATTTAATATACAAACATTTCTCTTTAGCTCCCTTTTCCCACTCAAAGGAAAACACTGTTCTCTGACGCGGTCATCTTACCAGATCATTGTAAAAGACAACAAAAAAAAAACTGACTAGAGTTTTCCAATGCTTCATAACACAAGTTACTTTTTTCCCACTCCTTCCTTCCAAACATTCATGAAAAGAGTGCTTTTTATATTTTATGACATACAGTAGTGCAGAGAGCATCAAAGCTGCCTTTCAAATAAAAATTCCTTCCTCATTTTACTTGTTCCTGGAACTTTTCTGACCAACCTACTACAATGTTTAATGGTCAATGGAGCTAAATGGAGAACAGATGATGAGATATAGTACATAAACTATAAAGGCCATTAATTAAGAATGCCTATGAGTGACATGTCCATGATCTGCTTAAATGTGTCCTTTAGAAGTGATTGCAAAGTTGAATGAGATTTAAAATATTCAGCCTAAACAGATTTCTGTGAAAATGCCTTGATTTCAAAACACTTAATTTGCTCACCTGTAAACATCTATTTAAACTGATATTTACTTTGTGTTGACTACACTTTTATGATACATGAGGTGTAGTTTCCTATCCATTTGCACTGAAGCTGGAGTTTTATGATGTCTACAAACAAAATCATGTCCAACAAATCCAATCTGTGCCACGGCTGGAGGTCCAGGGGGAACCCATTGGCATGCTTCCAGCTCAGTGCTAATGGTGACATCAATCCTTCATGGTTCAGTTGTGTATTCATATAGTCAGCAAAACTGTGGGTTAGCATTCCCTTTAAAAACAGGAAGACACTCAGCAGTGTTGTATCACTCTAGGGTCTCTGCAGCAGGAGCTCACACACTGAAAACCTGTGTATCCATGTGCATGTAATTTGCTATGTAGAGATTGTAGAGAGTATCTGGAGAGTATCTGGACATATTTCCAGTATATTAAACAGGAATGTAACTTCTTGATTTCATTATGTGTAATTGTAAATGAATTCACAAGATAAACTGCAGCATTTTAGTCAGTAGTTACAATGATCATGTGTAACGCATGAAATAAGCAAAGATCAGCTTGCTTCTTTTCTAAAACCCCTTTAGCTATATTTGCTGAATATGTTGTGTTTGATAAATCAGATTATAAGTTAAGTCAGATTATAAAAAAGTCTATTTTAGATTCTTAAAATTTTCAGCATGTGGCAAGCTACTAAATTCTAAATTCGCTTTTGTTTTTGAGATTATTTGGTTCTATGCTGTCCAGCATATATATATATATATATTACTGGTTTTTAGTTTAAAGTTCTTCTACAGGTTCAATCAATTTATTTGGACCTACGTGACAAAAGGCAGTTCTACCACCGTATGCTTTCTCAGATGTTTCTGGGACTTATAAAAAATAGAACCTCCTGCTTTAAAGGGTGGTCTCTGGAGGACTGAAGAGAGAGTCCACATGGGTGCTTTTAAGGTGCAGTCTGAACTGCTCTTTGTTTATGATTGCTTGCTTCCTTTTGCCCAAGGCACCCTGTCTTTAATATAGCTGCAGATATGGTTTTTGTTGTCCTAGAGCATCCCATCATATAACCCCACTGTGTGCTGCCTGTCAGCAAGCTCTGTTTGCACATGTGTATATTGCCATGGCAACACAGCTGCAGTCGAGAGTGTCTCTCCCGGCACATCGCGAGGCACACAGCAGCAATAACTCACTATCGGTAAAGGTTTTTTAAACACACACATCATATTATGACTCATCTCTAGAGCTGAAAGCGGGCTCACCCTGACTCTGGATGCTGCTTTTGTCCATCTCACTATTGTACGTCAATGCAGGAGATTTAGAAAAGCAAAACTAGGTATGAGCCTTCTATTCACGATTTCAATTGCAGAGGTTGTGGAGAGTCAGATTCAGGTCCACCTGTCAGTGCAATAGAAAGAGCAGTGTGGAAAACATTTTCATTCATGGCATTCAGGGCATCGGCGCGTAGTGTTCAAACATGGGGACACTTCACCATGCAGTTCAGGCACTGCTGAAAATACGGCTACAGATTGTTTCTTGATTGCCTCCTGAATAACTTGAATAATTTGGAGAGAATTTCAAACACATGAGGTCTCTAGCGAAATATACTTATAAAATTTCTCTCTCCCTCCTATTTCTTTCTTTGTAAACATGTGTGTGTGTGTGTGTGGGTGGGTGTGTGTGTATGTGTGTGTGTGTGTGTGTGTGTGTGTGTGTGTGTGTATGTGTTTGTGTGTGTATGTGTCTGCG
>JBBKCR010000006.1:11149710-11166039 GCA_037577295.1 Ladigesia roloffi | reverse complement strand
ATCTGAGTCAGCTGAGGAATTAGCTACAGTTGCCTGAAAACAATCACCTTCCCTCAGGACCCTATTTACATAAAATTTGTGAAAGACACACCCCAAGCTATTCGCATAGACAACTGATTTGCATAAAGCCCACTAATTTATGTAGATATCATCCAGTGAACGTAAAGCATTCAGCATTCTTACCAGTCACTGATTGTCCTCCATAAACAAACCCACCAGGCCGCAAAATATTTCTTCATGTGCCTCTGCATTATTGATCACGAAGATTTGCAAATGGGACAAGTTATGGAGAACAAAATACATTTTAAACATAACTCTGTATATGTATTATCTGTGCCTGACCTTTTATGAAAACATTACACATTGTGCAAAAATGACAAGACCGAATTATTATTATTTAATTAACCACAAACAAAGTTAAAAATATGGTGAACAAAATCTTTAAAGGGTAAACTATATGTAAGTACGTTTGAATGTAAAAGAGCAGTCTCTCCATCCATTTAGTCAGAGACTGCATTCTGACATGAAAAGGCAAAAGATACACTCACAGAGGAAAACCTTCCTCTCAACTAAAGAGGCCTGACACAATTTTGTTCTAAAGTTTAACCCATTAAAGTTCACACTACATTTATTTAGGCCTGATTTCCACTTGTCGACATATTTGAAAACAAAAGCCCCATATCAGAAGCAGATCAGTGTTCGCTCTGGGCTCCCAAATCGCCTGTCTATGTGTGAAGTGTTCAAAGACGCCATCCGAGAGGCCTCACAGACACTCGACAGACACCTAGCATGCTAAATATCTGGACCTGTCGGCGAGTCTAAATCCTGTGGTGTGAAAAGTGTTGTGACTGGTAATGAGTTCAGTGACAAGCTACAGCCTACACAAGCAATAGACACAAAGCGAGGGGTAACATGGGGTACAAGTGTATTTATTGTCTTCTGTTCCTTGTATTTTATGATTTTTTGTTTGTTTTATTTAATACATTTTTGGTATTAATTTATGGTATTGGCACTGTTACTAACCTGCCAAATTGGTTGATTTATGTATCCATGTTTAAATAAACATGGTACTGTGATTCCACATTGTAAATCTGGCAGATATTGAAAGTGCTCTGATCCAGTGGCATTGAGCATTGTCAAATTTAGAGGCAGCGATTGATGGTACTCTAATTTGATGATGCTAGGGGACACCAGAACCAATATTATTTCTGCCTCTTTGACCTTTAGAGACATGCTGGCCTGACTTTGCGGAAACAAATTATACTAAACTCTTACCCATCTAAATGAGCCCCCAACAGAACATCCAACAATAAAGGAAACCTGGTGCATCTTTTATACAGTCATACAGATAGATCCAGCTTTACAAGCCCGTGTGTTTCTCTCTGGCAGACATACATTTACAAGTGCTGTAACTCCTCTTTTTAAAAAAGTGAGCACCAGCAGAGAACTCATAATAATAATCATAATATTTGGTTATGAATTTCCATACCAGTGATCATTTAAACAGCATGGTAAGCTTTAAATGTTATTGTAATAATAATTTTCAAATGAGGCAGCAGTTTCTTGTCACTTATGTTTTAATGATTTAGCAAATACAATTGATCAAATAAACCATATAAACTAAGTAAAACCACGTTGTTCTCACCATTTTACTGTGTGTATTTCGTACTAAATTAAGGATCTACCGACACATATGGCTTTAGCGAGAAATGTAGAATTAAACAGTGTGTTTTATGGGAATTAATAAGCATCACTATTACAGTTTAAGAGGAGTAATGAATCATTAACTGATTTTAATCTCACTGCTTAGAAAGGGTTATTAGTGATACCACTCAGAGTGGTAATAAAACAGCAACTTTCAGGAGCTGTTTAATCATACAAACATATCACATAGCATACTTCGGGATCTTATTGGATCACATGCAAAAATGAATAAAGGCCAATGTTTCGTAGCAAATGTGCAGACGCATTCAAATCTTCTTTAAATTTCATGCAGCACAAGAGTACCAATTTTCCCTATCTACTCATATCTCCCCTCGAGCTATTTACTGCACCGAGGCATTTTTACTGCAGTCTTCCACATTGATGCTTGGCTTTTTTTGCCTGTAAACTGTTGTGAGGAAAAGAATCTATCTTAAAATCCCTGACTCTTTGTTTTCCTTGAGGAGTGATTTGTCATGATCTGTGCTCCATAATTTACACTGCAGCAGGCCAGTACTTAGGCATACAGGACTATAAATATAGCGAACAAATGAAGCTGTTAATCAAACGTTTACGGAACCTTTCACCATGTCAATATGCATTAGCCACTGACTGATTGCCATTTGTCTAATTAATCAATCCCCACCTTCAAATGCACATGCCATTATTTCCTGATGAGCTGTCACACTGCAACCTCAGTGAAGTAAAGCCATTGCCATTTTGATTCAAATAGAACAATTGGGACTGCACTGTCAACACACTTACAGGAAAAAAGACAGATTGGTGGGAAAAAGATAGTTTTAAGTGGTTCTCCTTTATTTTTTTTATAGACAGTAAAGACTGATTACTCCATAAGAATAACCTTGTGTGTGTGTATGTGTGTGTGTTCGTGTGTGTGTGTGTGTGTGTGTGTGTGCATGTGTTGACATGGACCTGAGTCAGCCCTTTCAACTTCTAATTGATTTTTCTTATTGTAACTTATCTTTCTTCTTCGAAGTGCTGCTGTGATTTGGTACACTCTTGAAAAGAAAGATTCCCAAACGGTTCTTGGCTTGGACTTAACTGTGATGAACAAAATCATTATCTGGTATTGAACTGGTATTATGTTGAGCTCCTTTCAACTTTAAAAAGTTCTTTACATCTGCACATCTCATTTACTTAAGAAGGTTCATTAGATTAGATTAATACTGTTTGGAGGTTGATATTTTCCTACGAACAGTATAAGGCACTTTCATCATTCGTGTATGTCCTGGCCTCTGTATATTTATCCAAACCCAAGCCCCCAGTCAAAAGCTGTTTTTCTATCTTGCGTGTGGGCATCCTCCATAAGGGCCAGGGACAAGTCAACTACTACTCCTTCACTCCAAAAGGGAAGGTCACCCGTACAGTCCAGAGACACGTCATTGTTTTATAACCTATAACAGCATTGTTGGCAGATTTCCTAACACTAGTGGGCTCTCTTGCCAGCCTCTTCCTCTGTTTCGCTTCTCTCCTTGTCTCTGGTGAGTTCACGGTTGGCGCTGTTCCCAGATCAGAGAGGCAGTGTTGAGAGAGAGCTGTGGAGAAGTCATTACTGCCAGCATGCTGATATCAGACAGCGTTTAGATCATTGAGGCAGAGGCCTTGCTTATCACACAAGGTTCAGAACACAGCACACCCCCGAAGGTTGTGGGTTCAGGTCCTGAGGGAAAGGCTGCGTTTTGTGCAGAAAGAGTTCAGCACGCTTACTGTATCAGATGCCTTCACATCAATTATACAATAAAGACTGCTATTTCCTTTATTGATTTCCCTTTAATAAATGACAATATGTATCGAAGAAGATAATCCAGAAACTGCAGCATTCATCCTCACACAGAGCCAACAATGAGGATAAACAAGATATAATGAGGCTATTTCTGATTTTTCTTAAGGAATGTGATTTCTCAATGTAATTTTCATTCTGTTTGTGTCAAAGACAATTCATTTGACCTTGCCAACACATGAATAGGAATATACTTCACATTCCAGGCTTTGTTATTCTGATGAGACAAATCAATATTAAACTCTTAGTGATCTGAATTCTGTTCTGAATGTGTGTATGTGTGTGTGTGTATGTGTGTCTGATCAGAAAGATTCATTTCCATTTGGCAGCATGAACAATGAGGGCAGACTGAGTTAAAGGACAGTTCTCCCCGAACTGCAAGTGATACATAAGGTAATATAGGGTGAAAGAAACACTATGAAAGAAAGAAACAGCGCCGACCTACCGTCATAAAGCCATCTAATAAGCCAGAGTCAGGTTTGGGGGGTGCTTGGAGACGCTCCATTGACCACTTTTCAATGATGGACGACACCTGGCTGTTCTCTGTGTTTAGGATGCGAAACCCTGACATATTGACACCGCTGTAGCGGTACGGCTCCACGTCCAGAGCAAAGAGGTCCTAAATGAAAAATAAAATGTATTGTATAAATAAACATGTAATTATATAAATAAACATGTAGTTATGTAAATCAAATGGTTTAGACATTGCTCTGTTGCTATGTGACATTGCAGTGTGATACTTTATGTAAGATAAGATTCTCTTTCCCTGTCTCTTTTTACACACACACACACACACACACAGTTAGGGGAAGGAAATTTGGCAGAAAATGGAGGCCATATGTACCCGCTCTGTGGCACGGTTGTTCACTCTGTTGGGTGAATTAAGCTCACAGTGCTGAGTTTTCTATCTGCCAGGCTCTCTATTGGCAAAACTAATTATTGGAACTTCAGACATCTCTAATCCTTCTCCCTCTTTTTCTCTCCTATTTGCTTCTCCATATGCATCTAAGGAATTTCTTTTGGCCAGCTTGCATTGCCTGAAAATGAAATAAAATATGCTATTCCTCAGCAGGTAAATGTGCTTTTTGTCCTGAGGGTACATATCATAATCAGTGCAAAGTCGAAGAGCAGAATTGAGGGCTCAGAGGTTTTTAATTCGCTGGAAAACGGGCAGTGGAGGAAAGCGAGGGGTGCAGGCAACTCACTGATGTATGTGAGATATGAGCTTAATAAAAATGTAATTTTAATAACGTCTAAGTCCTGAAAATGGGACAAAGGAGGGGGAAATAGAGATAGAGAGAGAGAGAGAGAGAGAGAGAGAGAGAGAGAGAGAAAGGTATCATAACAAGAGTGGAGAAGAGGAGCAAAAGAGCACTTGTCAAAATCTCAGCAAGGGAAGAACCCTCTGAACTAGGCCACGGGCCGTGTCAGTTATACAAGCACCAATTGTCAGTATAGCTGACTCTAATCTCTCTCTCTCGCCTTTTCTTTCATGCAGTCTTATCATCAGAGGTGTCAGGGATTCATCAGTTATTTTCAAATCAAAAGATGCTTTTTCAAATGCCTTGTTTCCAGTATATGTAAATGTAAACAGACATTAAGACGGATGGGAGTAGCACCTGTAGCACCTTCAAATCACACCAGGGAGGGAGGTAATACAAATACCTGTAACTTTGCTGTTATTGATTTTGGCTTATTTTGACTAGTTGTTCCGAAAGCTTGTATGGATACTTGATATGGTTTAATCACTTTAGGTTCAAATTAGTTTCAGCACTGAGTTACTTTATATTTATAGAAATAAATCAACATTGTTTTCAATTTTTTAACAAGTATTATATATCTTCATTAATAAACAATTAAATGTTTTCCCCTACAACTACCACTGCTATTGCTACTACTATCTCAATCACATTACCAAAATATTTTGTCATCTGTAAAATTATTTTTAACTGCCACGATGAAAATACATACATTAGAATGTATAGTATGAAACCAGATCCATAAATAAAAAGTACAAAACCCTTAAAACTCTTAAACACTCTTTATGTTTTTCGCTCAGTACATATGCAATATCTTTCTGAATGCAGGAGAAATCTCATGCTCCATAAAATTGCACTCTCACTCTTATTTGCAGAGTCATCATAAATGATAAACACATGACTCTTATTCTTTATGTAGGAGAAAAACTCTCCTTCTCTTACCAGTGTAGTAAAAATGTAGTGGTAATACTCTGTCATCATTCCCATGGCTAGTGCCTGAGATAGAGAGAGAGAGAGAGAGAGAGAGAGAGAAAGAGAGAGAGGCGTGGGAGAGAAAGAGAGAGGTTTTATTATTACAATTATTACCCCAGTTTCATTAATATAGCTGGAAATCAGAAGGAAAATGCTGATAGTTGAAATCACTGAGGAAAAGGGCAGGGAGGAAATAATGCAATATGTATTAATCCATGCAGAATCAGCACAGATGCTCCTCTGTGTTTGTTGCTTTTTCCTGTGTATGGCATGTTCATCCTCCTCTGCAGGGAATACTCCGTTCTGTCCACTGTGGTCATTCCTTGAAATAACAACATTACGCAGCGGTGAAGGTAATGCAGCCCACTTTTGGAGTAGTGCTGCTAGAGCTCATGAGGTATGAGTGTTGATTTCCTGTTCACAGCTGGAGGCTAGGGGCATGGAGTAATCTAACAACAGAGCAGATGGGATTTGATTTGGCTCTTCCACCGTATGTCTCCGTAACGATAACGAGCTCTCAGGTTTACTCTCTAACCCAAACCTGCATTCTGCTAGCATCCTTCACAGACTGATAGATGGCTCGATCCATAACGCTAATTAGTATGTGGGCCAAGCTGTTGTGCTGTGGAACGATACAGCGACAATCGCTGGGCTCAAGTGTCGATCTGTTTCAGTCATTCACTCTATCAGCGCACCTCTCGGGGGCGACATGAAAAATTCAGGAGGCCGAGCTCCGAAAGAGCATCTGGCCGGGGCAGCCGCGCCGACCACACAAGTGGGCAAATGCTGCCCTCCTGCTCTCCCACCGCCACGAATAGAAATGTTTGTGGGACGCTCTCTGCTGTTGTTGCTGAAGTAGGTGTGCTGCTGGCCTGTGTTAGTGTATAGAGAGCACCGCCATCAGCTGGTCTGGCTCCGTGCCACATGGTGTAAGCCAGCGCTTACAGCCAAGCAGGTAAATGTGAGTGCTTCAGGAGCTCGGGTGTGCGGAGCTCTGAACTGATTATGAATCACAGATTATTATTGTAGCGGGGGAGTGGAGAGGGTGATTAGAATGGCTTGGGGTCAGAGCAGTAATTGCAGCTGGTGTCGGGTGGCTAAGTGTCCAGGTGGACTGGAAAGCCTCCAGGAGACATTTTCAGCCCGGCAGAGGAAAAACATTTTCACAACAATCAGTACGCAGCACTCAAACCAACACAGAGCCAAGCCGACTGGTAACCGCTTGGTGTGAATGTGAATTACAGCAGTTCTCTCTCAAACACTGAATAGCAGATTTTTCCAGCATTCACCTCTGACATCCAGTTCAGCATGAGCAGCAGCAAGATTCAGTTTTTAAACAAGACACAACCACAAAACATTCTTAAAAAAGAAAATATAAAACTGCACAGTGTTCTTAAAGGAACATTTTAGGAACTTAAAGTTTAGATTAGATCTACAACAGTGAAATTTACATTGCTATCATTAGTCAATAGTTTCTAAAATGTTTTCCATTCATCCCCAAAACTTCACAATCAGATCACATCCAGCTTTTCACTGAAGCTTTCTTTCAGATTTGATGATGTTATTTATGGCACAATATTTAGGAATTACTGTAAACTATCAGAATGAAATTTGCCATTGAGCTGAAACTGCAGGGAACTTTTACTGTTTTTTGTTTTTCACAGAGTGTCCAAGCAGGAGTAGTAATGCAAATTTAGAATCAGTTTTAGTGACAATTGACTGTCAAAACTACAAAAGAATTTGATCCATGTTTAGTCTTACCTATGATTACTTTGTGAATACCAGTCATGATGTTGCCTGTATTGGTGTAGTAAACCTCATTAAAGCAGGTCTGTGCCCCCTAATGAGGAGCTGGATGGAGTTTGAAAGGGTTGAGAGAAGTTTTGGGGATGCATTTATGGAAACAGTCTGGGTAACGTTTAGGGTTTGTTAGCTCTAGCACTAAACTAAGGATGCAAAATTTGCTCTCCAAACACACCTTTATACACAACAAAACTTTATTAACAATGTCTAAGATCTGTGCTTTTACATCACAGCAGATCTACTGAAAAGCGATCATACCCTTTTATTTAAACAGTTGTTGAAAAAAAGATTATATTTTTCCACTAGAATATGGAATCCTGCACACTGGTTTAAAATCAAGATATACCATGATTTCCTAAAATATAACTGTACCAGAATGACAAATGGTCACTATTTACAATGCCTCGTCCAGTCATTATAAGTAAGATTAAGCACTTCTCTGCATATGCCATATGGCTATGGGACAATAGTTCATCTATCTAAGCATATTTGAAAATCACTAATGAAAAAAAAAAGAATTTGCAGAACCCATACCAGGCTGACAATATCTCTCATATTGGCTCACTAACTAAAGAATCTGCTTAGCTATACCTATTTCCAACTGTACCATGTGCCACCTTTGGGCTGGCTCCCAGAAAACAGAACTGGCCAAATACTCATTTGAAATGTTGAAAGGCAAGGTTTCTCTGTTCACTCTGCTAGTCTAGTGCTTGTTTTCTTGATAAAGCAAGCAAAGCCCTCAGTAGTGTCCTCCAAGCATGCTGAGATACTCAACAATGCTGTTTAGACAGCAGTTCATGTCCTCAAGAGAAGTGTCTTAGGACTCTCTGTGTTGAATCCTGTTTAAGGTCATTCGAAAGGAGAGAGATTTACAACTCGTAGTCCAAAATGTGAAGGAAAATATAAAAATGATAAATAAATGGCTGTTTTAGGTGAAGTCCATACACTAGCTCATTAGTTTTCATTAGAGAAAGATGTACTACAGACCACCAATGATGAGTACCCTTGACCTTCATTACCAATCCCGCAGTCTGAAATTGATTAAAAGCACTGAAGTCAAAGTGAATCATGGTTTATTTAATATTTTATAATGCTGCAAGATGGAGAAACACGAACACTCTCTGTTGAGTTAGACTTTGAACTATAAACTCTTTCCTTTTTACCGCTGGAATTCAAATCTTATTCAACAGAATTGTTTCAGCATGTCAGTATATATACGGACCACTTCATAAAGAATAATTATTTAAGAAAATGAACATGAAGAAATCTTTTGATGTATGAGGATATCTTCATATACCAAAATTCCTAAAATAATACATTTTTTGCACAGACTGTTGCAGTAAAGACTTCACCTGCTTGAGAATGCCAGCAGCCATTTCATGGCCACAGTCAAAGATCACATGGAACTCCTTCCCCCTCTTCATCTCCTTAAGAAGTGGTTTGGCATCTTTTGTCTCGGCTGGCAGTTGTCTGATTTTTAACCGGATATTGTAACGAGAGGGTGCCTTAATGAGCTCCTGTAACCGAATCAGACCTGGGAGAGAGAGAGAGAGAGAGAGAGAGAGAGAGAGAAAGAGAAAGAGAGAGAGAGATAAGTGAGAGGAGCCATTAGTAACAGTATTTCAAACAGTCAGAGTTTGAGAGTGAGAATTAAGATGGTAAACACACAATATTGAGAAACATATAAAAAGAAGCACTTAAGATTGGCTGCAGTGCAAATTCTTTTTCAACACACACATTACAAATATGTATCTAGGATAATTGAACTTATACCGTGAATTCATTTGATTCCCTAGGCTTTAATTAGAAGTAGATAAGGAACCCTATGAATAGACTTCTAATGTCAATCTAATTTTAATGAAACCTATCCCTCTCTGAACTTATACTGTCACACACTCTCTTCCCTCCCTCCCTCTCTCATTCTCTCTCACGCATTCTCAGTCTCAACCCCTTTTCCCACTTTTCTCTTTCTCTCTCTCTGTCTCTCTCTCTGTCTCTCTGTCTCTCTCTCAGACTCATTCCTCAGGCTGCGAAAGCTTCTGACCTGCTCTTACACAGCAGAACCTCCCTGTCCATCAAATGTCACGCCGGAGCCCAGTGGAAAGATGGAGAGAATTCCAAAGTACAGAAACGCCGTGAAGCTTTCTGATTTAGTCTCAGTAAGCTGCCTCGTTATCAACGAACAACTTGTGATGGCTGGATTGCCTTAAGAATGCTGTCACACTTGCTTACTTCACACCATGAGGCATTTTATTCTGAGGCAACTTACTAGCATCAGAGTGTGAGCCTAACAAGCTTAGCCTAAGCGGCTGGGGCAGTTCACAACTAGATAGCTATGAAGGTCACCCAACACAGTAGAAGAGGTGTGATGCTATAAAACACCCCTTTGTTATACCTAGACATTCAGCATGGGATTAAGCAGCATCCCTATCCTGCCACACCATTTATGTACTGCATATAGCCTGCCTTGGGCCATTGGCAGCATGCCTGATTATGTTCTGTCCTTTTCTCCAGCACAGATATGATTATTTTGATAAGCTTTCATTAACTCATCACCCTGTCTCCAGCTGATGATGGGAACCCTCAGCAGTACCCTGCTACGAGCTAAAAACAGGACACTGAGCACAGCAGACATTTGTAGATTCAGTAGCAGTTGACAATTAGACTATGTGTGAATAGTAATAGAAAAGATTCCAAATGAACATGCCATGGGCATGATGTCATGAAGGTAAAGTAGAGTTGTTTTGTTATATATAGCTTTGCTGTACACTGCAATAAATGGTGAGACTTAGAATTCGATTGCATTCAGTCACATGGGCATTTCTGTGGTTGTCAAGGTCAGGTACTGATTCTGGATCATTAGTTCTGGATAACAACCACCCCAATTCATTCCAAAGATATTGGGTGGGGCTCCATTACTCCAGAACACGATTCCACTTTATTCTTTTGAGGCTTTCTACCCCAAGGATACCATTAAGCACAGAGGCCTTAGGCCCATGTGAAGTTGCTCAAGTGCATCTTATTCTAAGCACTGCTTTTGTATGGAGGTTATAGAAGCTCTGTGCACAGTTGGACACCTGTGTCAGCAGCAGGTGCACCCTAAAGTCACTGAAATCACTTAAGAGATAGATGAATTAGAAGCAGCTCTTACTGCAGAACTTCAAATTCTGCTCTGTCTTCTCTAATACTGAGTGTTTTTTTCTTTTCGATTGCTCTGATGTCCAGTCTCTGATATATATTGTGTAAGATATATAGAGTTGCACCCACTGTGACGCCACAGATCAGTGCTCTGCAGTTAGTCAGTAAGCGACTCCACCTGCTTCAGTTCTCTTACATCATCTGTACATGTTTGCTCGTTCATCTCTGCCTTTTGTGCTGCTGTTCTGTCATGGCTGCTCACCCCCTCTGCCCTCTCTTCCCAGCACTGGGCAGGGGCATGCCCACAGAAAAAAAAAAAAACATGGCAGGAGAAGGGAAGAAAAAGAGCAACTGTCAGTGCTGATCTGTATTGACTGTGTCTAATGCTTCCTGACTGCTCCTGGATCTGTATTTAACTCGGCATGAATATTTCATCCGCTCAAAGCGCTTATTAGAAGCCCCGTCTGGGAGTCTCCTGTGCGTGAAACATAACGGCCTGTGATAAATATCTGTGGATGGGCTGCATTGCTCAAGTGTTCCCTGCCAAAGTCCCTAAAACAACGACCTGCCTGATGGAGCCAGCACTTCAGCCCCCCCCTCCGCCAAAGGAACTATCCCTCCGGAGTCAGAGGTGTAAGATGAACAGCTATTCCTTTTGGCATCAATGGCACAGAGTCGCACTCTGGGAAATGGGAAGGACACAGAGAGCCAGCCCGTGACTCAGAGTGCTCCAGACAAGCAGGTCAAGGTTAATGTAGCCCTTGCTGCATGGGTGGGCTTATTTATGTTCAATTAAATGCCTTGAACAAATTGTAGGAGGATTAAAACAAGTTTCCGGTCAAAGGTTTTAATGGGCAGCGTGAAAGGCAGAGGCATTCTGCTTTGCGGAAATTACACACATGCACACATCTGCTCAGTAATTTCTCAATCACTTTTCTCAATTCAGCAGTACTCGAGCTGAGAGGAAGCAGTCTGTTGCTCTGACAGATGAAGGTAAAGAGAGGACTCCATTGCATCATTTTCTAAGATTAGATGTGCAGAAATCACAATCAAGAGTCATTTAGCAAGTCTAAAACATCTGTGTCCCAGCATCATGCCTGGCATACCCTTAAAACCTTGTCAGATTTCCACACCTATTGCAATTACACTACTGCAATTACCATAAGGTGCTGTCTCTTTAATATAAAGTGCAAACAACTTATCAGACCACTTTTCCCCCAAGGTATGGCTGCCATTCAAGGACAGTTTGTTTTATTCAATCCTTTAAGGGGTAATTGAAATCGATTCCATTTTACCACCCATATAATCATACGCAGATTTAAAACACAATATTACTGCATGCTTGCATTTACAGGAGTGGCATATATAGTGAGAGTCTTTATCAAAATGTCATTAAGAGTATTTGTGAAAATGGCACTTTTATAGATGAAATTATCAAAGCACTTATTAAAGCATGAATGCAGAAGTCTTAAATTATCATGCCACTTAGGAAAAATGGCAGTGTGACTCTCTAAACAATCTTGTGAGCGCTAGCCGAGCGTATGATGGGCTAGCTCCTTCATTACTGTGAATGGCGCTGCTGGTTTGGTGCACTCGCACAGATCAAATTGAAACAGATTACTGAAGGGGTCCTGGGAGACCCTGGGTGCGCTCCAGCAGTGCTCGTCTCAATTCAAGTTCTCGTCCCAATTCTGAAGTGTATTTAGCTAACGCATACACACACACACACACACACACACACACACACTCACATGCACACAGACACACACACACACACACACACACATACACATACACAAACAAACACATAGGCACACACAAATACATAAAGTCAGCAGTAAAATTCACAAGCAAACATGGTTCAGGACAATTGTTGTGGTCAGAGGTTCAAATTATTGTGGTCAGATCTTCAAAAATAGTTGTAGCAGAGGTTCAAAATGTGCTTAATTTAAGTGCACTAAAACCGGAAATTCATTGTTTTACTCCTGCAGCTTTCACAGAACCAGCAGATTCTACTCACATATATTTTTGCAGTTTGCAACAATTGCTATAGGAAATTATTTCTTTCTGTAAACATTTTAAATATATGTTCGCATTCGTCATACATTTTCCCCACTTTACACTACACCATTCTTTCCCCCTATGACTATTACTACACAATCATTTTCTGTCTTCTGTACACATAGCCTCTGGTCTGAGGTCTAGGTTGACCTTTAAACTAACACAATTTTTTAAATGTCAGCCATATGGGTAAAAAAATATAGCCATAAAGGATTTACACACTTTGGGTACACAGTAAATTACCTTTTTTTCTGGGGAGAGAAGTACACCCCAGTACTGTTTGTAAATGTTATTGTTCTGGACTGTAGTTATATGCCCCAAAGTCTTCCTCTCTGAGGAACCCTCAGCTTAATGCAAAAAACTAACACACACATTTTGAAAAACAGATTTTAAGCCATGTCGAACAGCATTGTTGTGTTTTGAGACTCACCACCTCCATTTCCATTCTGACTATTCCCTTAACTGTACCCACTGCTAAGGATGTTGTCATGGAGATGGGCTCATATGCTTAGTTTGGGAAGTTAAACTGTCACTCTCTCGTTCCACCAGGGACAGAGGAACAGAAAGAAAAGCACAAGGGAAGAAAAAAGCACCCCCTTCCCTGTTTCTGCACGGTCTGCACACCCACTCCCTTTCTCACAGGCCCAACGTTAAGCTCAGCAAGCCCACCAGCATGACAGAGTATTGGGTTGGCAGGGAGAGACCTGCTGCTGGCATTCTGCTTCTACCATTACAAAGTTGAGTCATTAGAGAAATGCCATTATGGCCATTGATTTGCTTGTTTGTGTGTTTGTTCATGTTAAACCATTATGCCCCGATAATCTATTCATATAGCAGTAAACACGAATAGAACCTGGCTCATTTATAAAGTCAAATTAGAGGTGGCCTCAACCCTGAAACAACCTGAACCCATTTTATTGTTTTCTGTCTAACGGCCAGATGAGTCTTGCTGTTTTATAGCACACCTGCACAAATGGCCCTCGGTTTGGCCCTCTGTTTGTGTTTCGCTCTCATTTCTAGCCCTCAATGACAGAAAATCAAGGCACTATTAACCCCACTGAAAGCCAGCCATGTCCATTTACCCCTTAATTAATCCAAACATTGAGTAACAGGGGGATCAATTCTATCTTGAAGCTCGAACTCTGCTAGGAGGACCTCCATGCCTGCAGCAAAGCACAAGAGCCACAGGCAATTCGACCTTAAATTTTCACCCCCGGATGTGGCTTAGGGAGTTGACTTGAGTGCTGTAGAATGTCATGGCACTGAACAAGTGGGCCTGTTGTAGCACAGACGTGAAAGGAGCAGTATCATACTGGCCAGTGGCTGTAGGCTACATATAGTGGAGTTCTGGGAGAAAGCTTGAATGAACACTCTGGGAAATCTGGCAGGATCTCCCATCTGCTGGCTACTAAGTTGAACCCTGGCATATGGCATATGTACCCTGACCGCTGAGGCACTCGCTGCCTGCTGTTCTAACAGGGCCTGTCAGCCTGGGGCTTTGGCAAGACTGCAGACCAGACGGAGACCAGGGAATCGTGTAAAGTCCCACACCTCAGGGCAGGTCACTTGGGCTTGAGAAAGACTCAGGCCGTGAAGAGCTGGGAGCAGATATGGCTGCTTAGGAGCACTCTCTGGAGTACTCACCTGTGCTGTCGTCATACACGACGGTAACCATCCTCCACTTGAAGAAGTGTACCAGGTCCAAGATGGCTCTGCTGAGCGAGGAGAAGTCCGGGTAGAGGCTGACATAGAACGAGTCACGGTTGTCTGATACTTGGTGCTTCCACTTGGTCTGGATGTGTGGCACCCCCAGCGCATTGCAAATAGACTGAACTGCATTGGCCGAAGAGCTGTGAGAGGGGCCGAAAATGGCTGCTACTCCTAGAGAGAGTTGGTCACAGGCTAGAAAGAGAATGCAACACTTAGCAATGGTCCAAAATGATTTGATCTATAATTTAACAATTCATTAATCAGCAGAGACAACTGGTTAATTAGCTATCTATTATTGCTGCCTTAAGATATAATTCTAATTTTAATTACATGCAAATTCCTTCCACAATGTGTATTTATTTTTAACATATATACTTTTACGAATGTGTCTGAAAACAAAAGCACCAGTGTTATTTTGTGTGCTGTTACTGCACTGTTGTAATAATTTAACAAACCTAGTGGGGAGAAAATCTCAATTACAGCAGCAGTGCTAATGGAGTGTATAATCAGAGGGAGAGAATTCAGATGTTTTCCTGAAATGTCAAATGACTTCAGCATGTGAACCTGTCTCAGGGGTTTTAGTAGCTTATGCATTACCACCACTAACTCATTACCTAAAACCAATCAATTCTCTCTGTTTGCACACCAGCTAGCCAGCAATACTTCCCCTTAGTTAATCTGATCAATATGCGATTTCAGCAGACGTGTGAATAATGTGAATTAACGAACTTAATTACAAAACTCACATGAATTACATTTGCTCTCAACATGGTTTCACAGAAAAAAACAGCAGTTCATTGTACAGATCCAATCTGAGTGACATACCTTTTCGGGAAGCCTCAAAGCTGTCGTGGATGTTTATCCTTTGGATGTCGTATGTGAGTGTGGTGTTTGGCAGTAGTGTTCTGTTTCTGTTGATTGTATTTAAAGCAAACTTAAAAGCTAGTTCCTCAGCACCTGATGGGCCACTTTCAATGGATTCAAATATTCCCCCTAAAAGAAAGAAGAGAGACAAAGAAAGGGATGTTTTCACTAATATATCATATCAATCAATAATGCCTTTATTAATCCAGTGGAACACTGTATCAATCACACAGTTATCAACTCACAATATGTTTTACAACACATTATGTTTTTTTGCTAGGTATAACAGCAAAATATTTGCACTGGTTGAGGCTTGACCTCACAAAATGTTTTAGAACACACAGAGAACCCTTAAGCAGTATTGTTTAACAGAGCTGGCTGCGCCAAAACCATCGTCTTGTGAATTCTTTTGACAGGCAGTAGATGAATGGGTGTTGGCGGCGTTGGGGATGGGGGAACACTTAGATCGATGCACTCTGATTGGCCAGCAGCTCAATCAATCAAGCCCGCTGGGAGCAGTGAGGCACAACACAGAGAGATTGAAGTGTTTTGTTTGGGTCAGCCAGTGGTTTGCCCCTGTTGGCTCACCATAAGTCAGAGTAAAGCTGGACTCAATGTTTTACTTACACTTTCTAGAGGGTGCAGCTTGGCACTGTAAATAACTTGAGGTGATTCCTTACATTTTCTGTTAATGTACATGCATGGAAAATAATAGTTGTAAATAAAGTTGATCTAGAGTAAGTAAAGCCACAGCACTAGGAAAATTAGATCCACCCATATATCTGTCATCCTTGCGTAGTGCACAGAGGACTAAAACATTAGTTGGCTCCGAGGAGGAGATCGGATAATATCTGCCTCCTTGACATGATTAAGTCAGCATGAGTGCGAAGGCTTTCCTTGCTGGAGAGTTTTTTGTAAAACCACAATTTACAGTTGCTTGTTTCATATGGGGCGCCGTTTGTAAAAGCAGCACCACAAATTTAGAGGTGTCATTTTTTCAACATTTAGCGCAATGTTCAC
>JBBKCR010000006.1:11137813-11148478 GCA_037577295.1 Ladigesia roloffi | reverse complement strand
AAATTAACAATGTTGTTTTTAACAGATTTAGCTCTAAATGTGTGAAAATTGTGTGAACATTGCGCTAAACGTTGAAAAAATGACACCTCTAAATTTGTGGTGTTGCTTTTACAAACGGCGCCCCATAGTTTCACAGTCTGTGGCCGCGGGATTCTAGATATGATTTGCAAAATGTATGTACAGTAAACCATGGTACAAGTGCATAACAATAGAAAAGGACCATGATGGCAACAAGAGTGTGGCAAAGTTTCTCCTTCATTAGTATTCGTCCCTTGGGGAAAACCTATTTTGCATCCCATAATGAGTTTGAAGGAATTAATAACCATCAGTTAAGCGGGATGTGCTATAATTGGAAGGCTGCGCATTTGGAACCATCTTTGCACACAGAGGGAACACAATTGCAGCTAAAGTCTTTTCTTTGACTCCATTGAAAGGATAATGCAGTGTGGACAGGCAAGTGAAGAGGAAAAATGAGTGGAAGTGAAAAGAGGACTGGAGGTCCAGTATATAAGGGAGGTGAATTTAGGGAGTGGGGAGGCAGGGAGACATTACTGAGAGCTTTAAACAGACTTGAAAAGGTTTATGTCACTGCTCCTTCTCAGAGATACATAAGAAATCACTCTTTTCACTCCTGCACCTGGGAATATAGCAGTGATTCATCAGGTTTAATCAGCTTTATAGTGATGCAGCAATTTACTTGCACAAGACCAAATAAAATACCTTGGAAAATAGATTACTATAACAATATGAATCCACCCTGCTTTGTCATTAAAACACAAAATCAATGTAGCAAAGTACAAAAAGTGTTCACTTAAGGCTTATATAGATGGATGCATTACACGTGCATGACAAAACGGTGCATAATATTCACCTAAATATATACAAAGATTTAGAAAAGCTTATTCCAACAGCTTATAATGAGCAACTGTAAGCAGGTAAACAATGTACAAAAAATAAACTAATATAACCTAAAAAGTAAAAAGGTTTCTACATTTTCTTCCTATTCGTCAGAGAAATGTAAACACAGTGGATGCAGCAACACAAGTATGGAGAAGTTTGCGTCTGCAGCTAGTGTTATGGATCTGACAGACAATGTGCAGTGATATATACAGAAAACATAGGAAGAATGTCATGGGCAAGAAAAAAAAGCCTCGAGGCTGAGCAGTGCGATGATATTCCCACAGCTAAGCCACAGCGAGTGCAGAGTAAAATCAATATGACACCCAGACTCAAGTGGATTATTACTTTTATAGCCACCAAATACAATCAGTTGCTCTACACCATTGCCCAACAGGTAGTTTGATTTATTAATAAAAAATTTGGATATTTTTTTGCTAAGCAGAATAGTTATGTTTACAAATGAAGTTTTAACTCCACTACACATTAAGAATTCAGCTGTGTGCAGTCATGTGTGTAATAACTATTTGCCAACTGATTTGGACAGAACAGGAACTGGTAGCCATGTATTTAACCTTTGTGTGCAATTTGGGATCAGCCTGCCATACTACTACAGATGTGTTAACTGCTGTTAGTTTTATCCCACATGACACACAGCCCTCGCTATCTAAGACCCCAGTATCTTGTGCTATGCCACTGGCTTGCATGTTTTATCATTTAAAACTCACAGAAAAAAAGGAAAAACCTACATACTGCTACATAACAATCAGCTTCATTTCCATTCTGGATAAGACATTGTAAACAACATTGTACATCACGAGGGAGCAAATGTAGCAGGTAATTCTGTGGTCTAGATATGATTTAGTAAAGCAAAGTAACAGTTTAGACCTACAACAGCTCTTCAAATCAAATCCTTCAAGTCAAACCCCACCCATTTCTTCTTTTACAGTAGAAGAAGAAATTCTAAAGCAAGAAATATAAAGAAAGGTCACTATCAGAATCACACAAACATTGAGAAAGGTCACCACCACCAGAACAACACAAAGAGTAAATTAACACAAGCATGTTAATAAGTAAACCCATTATTGACCTTATTATGGAAAACAATTGAGGGATCACCAGAGACTAGCAGTGTGGCATTAGGGGGCTGTAGAGGCCACAGCAAAAGACTCCCTTGAGAAGAACAAGACACCACACACTAAACATTCATCAATGCGCATTTATAATTTATGGCTTTGAAAGCTCACCAACTTGTCATTAACAGGAAAATGCTGTTGTGATTGGAAAATGAATACATTTGTCAGTTCTTGTATCCAGTGCTTCTAAACAGGTATATAATATGGAACCATGGGACACAATTCAAGAAATATTTTATTTGTTTTTATAAACATACATCTGAAGTCACTTTCCTGCCATATCTCATCGGCGCTGGTGAACGCATATTTGCTCATTATGCTTTCATTATTCAGATCAAATTACATATAAAAGCACCCCAGTCATTACACTGTGCAGTGTGTCACTGGCTCCGGCCCCAGGCTCATCAATGACTGATCCAGTTCCATCATGCTGCACTCAGCCGGGCACCAGTCTTTTGAGTTATGCCCTGTGTCTGCCCGCTGAATGTGTCAAACCCAAACATGACATCGCGTTCAATACTACACTCAACAACCATGACATATTCTTCCCAACCACAGCAGCAACAAAATCAATAATAGCACAATAGTCTCATTTCTGCATTGAAAGAGAACACTTACTTAAAGGAGGGCACAAATTTCTTAGTGTACATATTTCACAGCAGCGGCCTAGAGAGTAAGAAGTGTGGCTTTCTTCTTCCTGAATAGAATAGAATGCTCTTCGATTGGATACTTGCAATACCACAAGGCCAAAATGGAAGTCATTTATCTTCTCAGATGATCAATCTGCTATGATCACAATGAGATCACCTCCAAAACTGATCAATACTGAAATCAAATGCCTACATGAAGAAAAAAACAGCAAAAGGAGTATAGCAAAGAGCAGAAAAAGAGGGAATGGAAATTTAACAGTATTAGGACAAGAATCAAACACATTTTGGCTAAGCCATGAGGGGTGAAGTGTGAGGTTGGGTCTAAAAAACAGGGGATGGCCTAATATTGACACTATCAAGCACATGAGGAGCTGAAGAACAGTCAGACCAGGCCTATCATAATAAACACCCTTTTACTCTTCAGTGGAGAGACAGAAGTTGGGAAATTGCTAAATATACACTGCCTCAAATTATTTGTCCATTTAATGTAGTAACAAGCAGTTTTAATATATTTTGTCAAAATCAAACCTTCACCAAACAGTAAAATGTTTTTTTTTCCCAATTAACTATGTTTTAGGTTAAACTGACACATCATTTTAATATAAATTTAGTGGTGAATTCACTGTAAAACAGTAACAAACAATGAAAAGATCATGCCTGAATGTCTCTTAAAACATGTTCAAACACATTTTTTGAAGCTAGAGTTTAAGCTGAAGTTATTTTGTGTAATTGTGCAAAACTATTTCATAAATAAAGCAAACACTGCCACATTTTAAATACACCTACCGGTCACTTGTTCAGCAAGTCATGGTGGCTCTCTAGTTATACATACACACACACACACACACACACACGTACACACACACACACACATCCTCTCAGAAATGTGTAGGCTTCATACGTTCAAGCAAAGTGGGTCGTGTCACATCATTATGCTTAACCAATCCCTGAGGAATGCGTCTTTTTAAATAGCCATCTCCGATATATCTATTTGCTGCCCGGCTGAATGTGTCTTTCAACTCAGTCCTCTGCTGTTAGTTTGCTGGTCCTTTCATCAGCCTGAGAACAGACTGCACTTCAGGTGCCCATACACAAGAAATAGCTATTCAGCCAATGGCTGCACATAATGGTACTAATTAATTGTCTCCTTTTTGGTCAATATATCTAAAGTAAAAAATCACAGGTTGCCTTAAAATTCACAGTTGCCTGGATTAGAAATGAAACATTGATCTTACTGCTGTAATATATTATTTAGAAAAAAAAATCATTGATAGTCATACTGGTATCATGTAAAATATTCTGCGCCCAAACAGCTGGTTTCTATCTGTTAATCGTAGTAAAGTTTCACCTTTGCTGGATTGAACTCTCATTGTACCATTGGTCACTGTGGATCGAAAAGAAAAATGTGCTAATGAAAGTATATTCTAACGAAATCAAACATTCCACAAAACAATAAAATACCACAAAATAATATACTAGCCTTTGGCTATTCTAGTCAATTCTGTTCGAAACTAGAGTGAAGGTGCATCAATCAATGATACAACATGCTGTTATGGAAGGGTATAATCCAGAGGATTCTAGCTAAATTATGATCAGATGAGACAAATATTGAGCCCTTTTGGCCAAAATTCTGTGTGCATTTCTTAATAGTCACAGTCCCAACATTGAAGTATGGGGGCGTCATGTTTTAGGCATGCTTCAGCTAGGACTGCATCTTGTTAAAATGGATAGATATATAGATGGTGCAAGACAGCCTGCTTTAGTGTACTAAGAAACTAAAACATGGGAGAAACCTCACGACAAGAATATAAAGCACAAGATTCACACAACACATCAGTGGTTGAATAACAAAAAGGTGAATGTTCTTACACAGCCAAGTCAAAGTCCAGATCTCAGTCCAATCTGGGGCACTGTTTGAAAAGTATGCCCCCCAAGCAGCATCGAAACAACTTGAATAACTTGGAGCAAATCGGTGAGGGGGACTTCCAAACAGTGTGCAAAACAACAGATATTTACCCAACACAAATACCATTTTGCAGTTTTGATTTTTAAATGCCTGCTCAAAAATAAAATATATTTTAAGAGCACATTTGTTTGCAATAAAAATGCGGGATAGAAGGTTAATTTATTATCCAGACAAATCTATTAACTTTTGAGAGGGTTCAATCCTTTTGCAAGACAGTGTTTTTTGTTGGTCAAATGTAATGAGTTGCAAAAGATGTTTAATTTTAATGCTCCTTTGCATTCAGAAAAATGCAATGTATACAAATAAACAGAAGTTACAGACATACCCAGCAGTTTATATTTAATGTTGTTACAGAGGATTTCAGAGGTTAGATTGACTTTATGCTGATTTGTTCTTTTTATTTTGTTAAGTGTTCACAAAGTATTCCATTGTGAGAATCATCCTACTGCTATTAGAGCTAGCTCAGCTAATATGTCTGCATCGTGCAGCTAACAGGATTTACTAACATCATTATTTGCATACAGCACATAATTCAGTTAAATAATGAATACATCACCCATTTACATGTTCATAGTCAGATTTCCAAAAAACTTTACTCAGTTTCCCTTTGCTGACAAGGGCTGATGTTACCCCCAGGCACTCCTGTGTGTGTGTGTGTGTATGTGTGTGTGTGTGTGTGTGTGTGTGTGTGTGTGTGTGTGTGTGTGATTTGTTTCCATTCATTTTTAGTATATACAAAACAAAATCTTGATAAAGAATTGTTTGCACAGTTTTATATACTCCATTACCATCTTTCCTTGGAATGTGAGGGTTTATTAATGACCCGATTCCTTCACAATGCTGCAAGACATGCCAAAGCCCCTCATATCTATTGCCTGTTAGATTTCTAAATAGGGTTTTCAACACTGCTGTTACCACTGTTGTATCAGTTGTAAACTGCTTTCCTTCTGCTACTTGTGTTCGCTCCAGGCTTAAGCATATAGTAGTCCGCTCATCGCTCATGAAACCTAACCTCGACACTACCAATAAATATTATATATAAAAGTATAATTTTCATCAAAAGTGTTAGAGAGGTTTATGTGAATGTTAAAAGGTGATTTATTTAATGAACAAAAAAGACAAATTTCGATCTGACAAATTTCAGTCATCACACCATTGCACCAAAACTTCTCTCATTAACGAGCAGCATTTACTTAAAGCTCATTATGATGGTTGTTTGCATTTGACACGGTAGATTATATGCGCTGCCACTACATTTAATATATAAACCCATAATCCAGTATAATTTTAGAACTAAAAACAGTGATCAGGACAGTCTTCACCATTCCTAAACTCATCCGGCAATGCATTGGATATTCTAAAACCTTCCTCAGGCCGATATAAGGCTTATTTAATCAATCCCAAATTTTGCAATTACCAAACCTACTGCTAGAAATCCGGGTGAAATATTTGACGGTGACCTTTCATTTGAAAAGTTGTGAAATCATGTTTATTTTCATTCACATAACTTCTCAAAAAGATTTTTTTTTCTCTCTCAGCATGATATTGAGAAAATCAGTGAAATTATTTAATCTAATTTGTATTGCTGCATTTTTTTGTGGCTCTGTTAGAGGCTGTGCCAAAAATCTTTCACATCTTCAGTTGGTATGAAACACAGCTGCTCGACTTTTAACTAATACTGGAAGACCAGATCACAGCAGCCCTGTTTTAGCCTTTATTCACTTATAGCCAGTAAGCTGTATAATTGTAAGATTTTACTAACCAGTTCATGTTTTAGCTTCAAGCAACATTGCTGAATTGCTGCTACCTTATGACCCAAAATATAGACTTAGATTCTTAGTAAGAGCTCAAGTCTTCTTTTTGAAGCATGTATTATTATTATTATTAGTAGTAGTAGTAGTAGTAGTAGTAGTAGTATTATTATTATTATTATTATTATTATTATTATTATTATTATTATTATTATTATTATTATTATTATTATTATTATCAATTGCCAAATATTTGGCCTGGCAAATTTTTATCCATCATAAATTGAATGTGAAACTGTTTAGTAAACAAGTCATTTAATTTAAATACTTTTTCTAGTATGGAAAATAGAAAACTAATGTAACAAAGCTACAGACTATATAATTTGAGTGAGTGAGTTTCCCAGATTAAGCAGAATTGTCAATATTCACATTGCTTCCACTGCAGGTGAGGAGAAAGTTAAATGCTCCATGAAAATAAAGTTTGTGATAAGATTACATTTGCATAATCCCTAACCAAAGACAGGAATGTGACTATGACAGATTTAGAATATAATCAACAGTGTGAGACTTAGGAAGGAAGGAAGCTCTACTTTTCATTGTGAATTACCAAACTGGCTTCTCCTTACATACTGAATCACAGGGATCCTCTCTTTCGTCGGAAACTTAACACAGAACACAATTACTACTTCATACAATGGACCTATAATTTTCTCTCTCTCTCTCTCTCTCTCTCTCTCTCTCCATGTCTGTGTCTTTCCTCATTTCTTTCTCTCTCTTCTCTCTTGTCATCTCTCTTATATACCATTCTCTCTATTTCGGTGTCTTTCCTCTTTTCTATCTCTCTTCTCTCTCTTGCCGTCTTTCTTATTCATTTTCTCTCTCTCTCTCTCTCGTTCTCTCTCTCTCTCTCTCTCTCTCTCTCTCTCTCTCTCTCTATCTATCTCTCTCTCTCTCGTGTTGTGATTCCACACACTGCTCTGAAATCGATTGATACACTTGCCGCTATCTTGGCACGCCCGCTCGCCACTCTAGAAAGCTCAGCAGTACCTTTGATGAATATATTCAGTAATCCAGTCAATCGGTGGTATTAATGTTGTTTGGCTTGCTGAAATAGCTTTGTTTGTGGGTTACTGCCCTATTTGAGCAATGAAACAGTGACACATAGGGCTGAGGGATTTGGAATGGTTTTAGCCAAACAGATAAGAGGTGTTCAAAGGGAATGACAGAAGGGAATAAAACTGTGGCAACTATGTGAATGTTGACTCACATTGGCATAATCTTCAGTACAGCACATCATTTTACAGCTCACAAACATGTGCTCGGAATTGATAACAAAAAGAGGGCTCTCACTTCAAATTGCCCCCCACAGAAACAGTATGGATCTGGGTTACAGTGGCACACCATTGGGGGTCCATGTTTTGCCCACAAATGCATACTTCCTTATGTCAAATTTGCTGTGTGATTGTGTGTATGTGTGCTTGTGAAAGGTCACACGGTTCAATTTGAACAGTTTACTTTTTTATGAAACTGAAAACATGAACGATTAGCAGGTCCATTATCGTTCTCAACTGCAAAAATAGTCCACCTCAGTGGCAACAGAGTTTCATCTGTAAATAACTTCACTTAGTATAAAAAAAACACACATTGTCCTTGGGGTGAATAATATATTCGCCAATGTTATTCAAAGCTTATTCAACTTAGCAACAGTGGCGCTGCAGGAATATATCTCTGGATGGAGCATGGATAGGTCAACTGAATTTAAAAATCCAAAAGCCTCACTGGATTTACTAAAAAAAAATCTACCTATAAATTCTTATGAGTCACAAGTTCATGTTAGCATCCCAAAACCTTAATAAGCGACCTTGCACAAGGCCTCAGATGAGTGTGAAAGTTTAATGGGTAGTCAGAAGCTCTATGTAATCTACTGATATACAGTGTAATTATAGGCTGTGGCATCCAAATTTCATGATCAGACAGGCAAAGTCTCCTACTCTTGAAGTGTGTGTGAGAGTTTGTGTGTGTGTGTGTGTGTGTGTGTGTGTGTGTATGCGTGTGTGTGTGTGTGGTGTGTTAATCCTACTTCATGAAGTGGAAAGAAACTGCCTAATCCCTCATTTTTGGATCCTTCATAGAGTGTAGGGCATGCAGCACTACTCTCCCCACCTGACACCCATCATAGTGACTAGGCGGAGATTCAAAGATGAAATATCATCCATCTCAATTTGCTTGTAGGGTGGAAAAAAAACATACCCAGAGAAATTAATTACAACCCCAGTTAGCTTGATGCCGCTTTAGAGAAGAGATTATTTATGTGGAAAATAGGATGCTCGTACTGCCTCTTTCTTTCCCCCGATAGTGACAGTTTGATGGCTATCAGTGTCAGAGCATCCACCCAACGTAACGAGAAGCATAGTGTAGCGTAACAGGCTTGTAGGACACATTCCATCTTTATCACAGTCGGAGCTGTGATGCAGGAGACAGAGGGTAGGCTCTGGGGGTTGTGCGGAAATAGGGAATATCTCAAGGCCTGCACTAACGCTATATACCGCCATACTCCAAAACTTGCAATCCATCGTGTTGCAATCCAGTCAATACAGTAAATTAATTATTCACATTATCCATATTTCAGTTTTGGATTTGACTTCAAATGACTGTATAATGAAATGTAGGAGGACACAATAATCTGATATACCTCAGGTCCAGACACAGACAGTAGTGTATCACATTGCTAACAAATTCAAAGCAAAACATCCTTCAGCAAATGATAATGTCCCACATTGTAAGCTTAAATTGATTACAATACCTCAGTCCTAGGATGATGACAACAAGCAAAAATGGCAATATAAGCCAAAAATAGTGACAATTTGATGGCTATCAGTGTCAGTGCATCCACACAATGTAACCAGAAGTCCAAATGATCTCAGAACCTCTGGCTTAAGCATGTGCTTCACTTGCTTGTGAAATCCGTGAGGGTGTCAGTGTGTATATGTTTAGGTTTTGATATCTACTGGAGGTAAAATATAAATAGCCAACAGACATCAGGTTATAAATTCAGACTTTAAATTCAGACTTTTTTTTTTAAGATCAGCTTTGAGAAAATGACTTTACAATAGACCTTTTATATATTGACCTTTACTTTACTATGAACAAAAGTTAACCTGTATTCACTCTTAAGAAATCAATACCGTACTCTTGTCAATAGACCAGTACGTGCACTCCAGCTGCTAGAAAGACATTTGTGCAGCCCACAAGCTCATCCACCATGTTTCCTGTTCCTTTAGCCAAATATCTCCAATCTGTTTCACCTCCAGTTCTATCATATTATTTGCACCTTTCCATTTTCAGATCTGCACTTCTTCAAATAACTGTTACCTTAATAGTACTCTTTACTCTTACTGGTGAGTAATACATCTAAAAAGAAGAAAAGGCTTGAGAACACCACTGAAGTGCTGGCAAAAGGTCACTGCCTTTTGCGGTCATCCAAGGCATTGTCGAACACTCGCTGATTCCAAAATGCCAGGCTCTTTCCAGAACACCTGAAGCATTGTAAATCTCCCAAAGATTTGGAAATGTCAACCATCCTCCTCAGCATATAGATCTCTAAACTGCACTCCATATCGCAATACACAATCTGCTCCAGTCAGGAATTCTATCAATATATCCTGTAACAGTGAAACCTTCCAAAGACAGCCTTAAAAACTGGATTACACTTTACAGGTTTATTTTCATGTTGTGGATTTATTTTCCTCTTCACCTGACATGTTTCACACAAAAGGTTCCATGGAGTAAAATCTTGCAGCTAGATTTCAGCTGCAGTTGCGTGAAACCTTTTTCAAATAGGCTTGTGTAGAAAAAAGTCTTGGTGGAGATCACGTAAGAGTGCGTCTAAGTAAAAAGCAAACTCTCGAGGGTCAAGTCCACTGCCCACACATTGAAAAGCTGAACCTAAAGAATATATCTGACACCCAGATTAATGGGATTCTCTTTGCGTTCTAGCTAAAAGCACTCTTTAGGCAGTCGCGAATACACCCGGGAGCAAGAGCTCAGGATCCTCAGCAACAAAGCTGACAAAATGGCTCTGAGTGCACCGGAACATACTGGTGTTAGCACAGCTAATTTCATACCTGCTGAGGTGGGCATTTAGCTGCTCTGGCCGTATGCTCTTTCATTTCTGTTTTTGGACAGTAGCATTTTGTGAATACACTTCAGCATAAATCTTATTACAGCTTCTGTTCCTTTCTGTGTACTTCCTAAGTGGGGGGGAG
>JBBKCR010000006.1:11101616-11117595 GCA_037577295.1 Ladigesia roloffi | reverse complement strand
ATATGGCATATATATATATATATTTATATATATGCCAGCTATTATTATTTAGTTTGATAAATCTTTATGCTATTCATTGTCATTTAACTTGTTTGATTGGGAATGTTTTGTTGCTGGCTGTTACAGGCTGAATGTCTTTCATTCTCTTCACTATAAGCTTAAATATCAGATATACTCTCAACAAACATTTCAATGATTTTTAAATAATCAGAAGGTTTTACACAGCTCCTCACCCACCTACTCATTGTCACGGATGCTGAACAACTTGCTGCTGGCTTATTGTTCACTGAAAGATGTTAAATCACAGTATTGGAAGACATTTCATTTACTTTGTACTGGAGCTCAGTGCATTAAAAAGATCTCATTTTAGAGTAATACAGCAGGTCTGATCCAGTGTGACTCAGCTGAAATGTGTTAAGAATACATGACATACAGTCTCGCAAACACAGAATAGTTGTCAGATTCTCCAATCCTGCACTGAAAAGAACCTTCTGACAAGAACTTCAGTTCACAGTCCAACAAGATAAAGATGTTAGATTGTTCAGCTAAATCGGAATGCAGATTATGAAGAGAGCATGAATTAGCCATCACACTGAAGCCTGATATTTGCCATATGTGGGATAACATTTGGCTACTGTATTGATAGATGCTACACTGACACATTGTATGAGACAATATTTTATATAAACCTACTAAAAGCCATCCTTGCTCAATTAAAAACAGTGTCTTTTCTGAATCTTGAGGTTTAAACTAAGGAAGGTCCCAGCCTAAGGGGCTGCGGTGGGGGGTGTTTTCTGAGTCAGCGATTTCTTGCAAAACCAGCTCCACACGTGTGTTATATAAGCCAAGGTATACAACAGTTCTCAGAACCCTTCTTTGGCCTCGATGTGTTCTACTTCTGCTTCATTTGAATTTTCTGTGCTCCTAGGAAGAAAAGATCTACACACACAACTTTGAACCAGCCCTCTTAAAAATAAAAGTGCCGACGAAGATTCTTTGGAGCAATGCCATAAAACAACTACTTTTGATTCCACTTTAATAGAGGCTTTAAAAGAATTGCTTTCGTTGCAATGATGAGGTGCAAATGTCACATAGTTCAACAGTAATAAAGATTCAATAGCAACTAAAGGATTCCTTAGACATACTATACCCTATCTGCAAGGGTCTACTAAAAACCCAGATTTTGAAGAATGTAGATTAACTATTTGGTGTTGATGAATACATGTTCTAAACTCAAGTGCAAGATAAGACCACAGAAGCTCTCAGTCTCCAACCCCATGTGTTCATTTCACAATTTGGCACTGAGATTAGATTTGTTCTCTAAAAAAATGGGTTGGGGGTGCGTATATATCCTGCTAACACAGTTGCTGACAGACAAAATTCAACCATAAACTCTTTAGGGGTCAGAGGATAAGACAGTGGGAAAACAGGGACAGTAGATGATAAAAAGAGTTTTAAAAAAGAGTGTACAAGACAAGTCTGATGATAGAGAGGAAGAAAGGTCACAGAAAACCTACCAGAAAAAAGAAAAAAATACAAAAAGTGGAGAAGGGATGAATTTCCTTCATACACCACTCATCCACCAATGGACTCAGACAGCCTTGGCTCTCCAAACATGAATAATAAGTCTAGAATTGTTGTAAGATCCACGCACACTAAAAGGGGAGAAGTTTTTGAAAAATATCACGATATGGTTCACCTGACCCTGAAGGATATGTTTTTTTAATTTAAGCTTGAGTCATATCCTCAATCCCTGGATAGAACTCAAGCAAAAATCATTTGATTTTGTGACGCTTGGATGTTCACTCATGGATCTGCTAGCCAGCCGAATTGGACAGGTCAGCCATGGGGAGGAAAAAGGAAGTCACAGCTGATTTTTGTCCTGCAAAAACAGAATAAGAGTTGATTGTCCAGCTGCTGGCCTACTTGTGCTGTCATGGAGGGTCATACGACCACACATTCCCTTTAAAAAAATGGCTTCTGTTCATATTGTACCAATGGTAAGAAAAATAGTGGCACAAAGCTTTCAGTAGTGAATAATGTAGATAAGCTTTACCTTTTTGTGCACGAACAGAGGACACAATTTAAACAAAACGTACATTGCTACTGTACCCCGCCCCTCCCCTTTAATTCATAGGGTGACAGCACAGTAGGGATCAGCACTGTCTTATGCGATATCAAGGCACACACTCCATCAGGAATGTGGCACTTATTAAAAGAAAAAGACGCCTGGAGCAAAACTTGCCTCTTTTCTTTTATGTACTCTTAGTCTAAACATGGCTCACAGATCGGCCGAAAGGGTGGGTGTGGAAAAGAAAGCTGCAGCTTATGGATCACTGTGATGTGCAGATTCTACATTTGTTTGAGTGGCATTACATTATACATTTAGGGAGGAGAGTCTCTATCTTTTCTCTCTTTCTCTCTCTCTCTCTCTCTCTCTCTCTCTCTGTGTCTCTCTCTCTCTCTCTGTCTCTCTCTCCTCTCTCTCTCTTCTCTCTATCTCTCTCTCTCTCCTCTCTCTTCTCTTTCTCCCTCTCTCACTTTTTCTCCCTCTCTTTCCCTAATTCTCTCTCTCTCTCTTTCTGGCTCTTTCACTCTCTCACACTCTTTTCACCTGAGTGGTATTATCCCAATGATGCTGCAGTTCCCCTCAGGATGAAAGCGCTTATTTTCACCTCTCAGTAAGAGGGAGCTCACACTAGAAATCTGTGGCCCAAACTCAAATTGCACACATGCCCACATCCTAGAAATGCATGATGTAACAACATTCAATATTTTGATTATGATTGTTATTTGTAATTCATGTATATCCTGCTATCCAATAACAAATACATCTGACATGGTAAATAATCAACCCCTATTATTCTGACCAAATATGATTTACATTTGTTACACAGTGTTGAATGTTGTGTTGTAGTGGTTTCACACTAGAGCCTTCCATGATATTAATTTAGCAAAATCTGCAAAAAATATAATGATTATGAACAAATTCACACAGACATACAAATGACTAATCTGCAATTCTGCAGCTATCACTGCCCACTACAGGCAGAGTGCTAAGTAATGTGTACCCGATATATCTTTAATATGCACAAAAGTTGTTTTAATCAGGATGGATTGACCTGAGAGAGAGAGAGAGAGAGAGAGAGAGAGTGAGAGAGAGAGTGAGAGAGAGAGCAAAAGAGAGCTAGACTACAGCTCAGGTCTCAGACGCTGGTGGTTGAATTATGTAGCCAGCGTCGTCACCCATGTCATAATGAGCCGAGGAGGATCCCGGGTGTGATGACCTGTGTGTAACATCGTGTCACACTCATTTACCGGCAGCAAGAAGCCAAAGGTCAACCGTCAAGAGGGAAAAGAGGGGGAGTTCACTCTACCATGTACAACAGAACAAAACCACCAACATATCTTAGCAATTCAATTTTACAATACAGCTGTGTTCAAACTGTTCCTTCTAATCTTATTTTAGCTGTTTTTATTTTGTGGATTTGTACAACTATGTATCATGATAAGTACATGAATGATATGAATGTTACACAGATGGTAGAAATAAAGTTTGGCAGATGGTAAAAGTAAAGTAAGGAATTCAGTGCATAGTAACACAATTCATGTCTACACCTATCAGACTTTGGACAGACAAAATCATGAAAACATGGCAGGCACACCTGGAGAGATCATTACACATGAGAAAAAGAGAAAAATGATTAGCCTGATGATACATTTTCAAGAAATCAACCAGGTATCTTATCAGAATTAACAAAATTTACTCAATTACAAACATGTTTCCTGCCTGAAAAACGTAGCCAGGGCATTTTGCCATTTTGAGGGACTAATTTTTCTAAATTTTAATAGAAACCAATGTTGGCATAAAACCCTAAACTAAAGTGCCTAGAGCTGATATATTTAAAAATAAATTTGAGGAGGCCTCTGTTCTTTGGCTTTATGAATCTTAAATAAAATTCAAACAATAAACAGTGGCTTGTTTAGTATTAACAATCAAGATCATGTTGTGGTGGAGTATGGTGGTGGATGAGTGACATTTTAAGAGATCATTACCTTCCAAAATGTTTTAGGATATATATTTTTTAGATTTTAAATGCCTGCATCTGCTAGGTGCCCAAAGCCACCTCAGTTTCTGACTGTATAATTAATCTTGTCTGGATATTTTGGTGGTTCACTCCCAACACAGCAGTGGCACTGAAATGGGACACAGCAGTAGATGTTACACTAGAATGTGATGTGCTAGTACATGAAGCTGTGTTTTTACACATATATGTCTCTATACGTGGAACACCTAAAATCATCCAGCCAAGAATACTTCTGAGATCAGTAATGGAACACTGATTACTTGCACATTGTGTTAGTAATAGTAATAACTGTACACTCACAAAGTGAATCATAATTTTGATGTTTAATATGATATTTAGATTAGTTAAAATCATGATGATTTGCTTTCTACATGTTTATTTATTGCTTAAATCATCAAGAGACTGTACATGACAACTGTGATCTAATCTTTCAACAACTCCTCTACCATATTCCCCACAGTACACACCACTTATTTACATCCCCCAAATTCTCTTCGCTTCCACTCCACACACTCTAACACGCCACACATCAATATTCCTCAATAATCGCAAGCACTTGAGGCACCAAACCTAAACTGCCTGTGTGCACTCTCTAGCCAAAAAGAAACGAAGAGAGGAGTCCCTATCGTCTCAGAGCATTTTAAGATCATGTTTAATTCAAGGGAAACATCCTTTATTTATTTCTCTTTTTATCTCTGTCTTTTCCTCTCCATTTTGCGTTTGCTCTCTTTCTCTCTCTCTCTTTCTCTCTCTCTCTCTCTCTCTCTCTCTCTCTCTCTTTCTCTCTCTCTCTCTCTCTTTCACTCCCCTCATCTTCTCCAAAGGACTGATGAGGCCTGACTGTGACATCAGGGGAAATCAAAGCTTTACCCCTCCCTTATGGTAAAGGCAATGGCACACACATGCACAAACATACACTCACTCACTCACACACACACACACACACAGCCTTCAATCCCCTGATTCCTCGCAGCCCCAGCCCTAACGCCAGAGGAGTCATATTGAGTTCTGTTCTCTTAGTCTGATAGCATTCTCCACGGGGTCCCAGGGAAATCAGATAGGAGCATGGGAGTTAAAAAAGGCCTGACAAGTGTCTGGCGCTGAGGCAGATGCATACACACACTCACGCACACACATCTCCCACACTCTCCAAACCACCCATCACCAGTCAACACTAATACCGAGTTACACACACAAGCACACACACACAATCAGGCAGAGATACCAACACATTCTCGCAGCAATACATAAAGGCCAGTTATAACAAGAGAAATAGCTTCATCCGTCAGTCTGCATCTTTCAAATGTGCCTTATCTTCAAAACTGTTTCAGCACATTGGCTGCCCAATAGTCTAGCATTTGGCATTTGATGTCAAATTACACTTTCGGATTTTTGGACATTGAGGCTGTGTTCTCAGTGGTTGCTACATCTTATTAAAAATGAATGAATCATGTGTTTTAAAGTGGATTTTTTATGGTACAAACAATTGAAGCAAGAATGTAACCTTCAGAAAACAGCAAGAGGAACAAAGCAAATTCCATGAGTCATCAGTCAGAACTTCTCAAGGGACTTAAGAATGCTACCATAACCGTATAACACACACACACACACTTGTCTTTCATGTATTATGTATTGTCACAAAACCACCTATATCTTAAAAAGTGTCTTTACACCAGAAAGAAAACATATTCTAGTCTAGCAATTAAGAGTTATATTGGACCAATAATTTTGGACCATTTTATTGGTCTGATCGTCACATTAAACGTTAATTTAAATTATGTTTAAAAAAGAAGAAGAAAAGCAACCACAATGGATTTGGTTTCAGTAGTGGTTATATTTTTCTGCTCTGATAAGAAAAATGGTGACTTTCTAGTAGAAGGGAAAACTGTAGCATGAGAGAAGAGAGTGGAAGGAAAGGAAAGTAAAAAAACTGACCCTCCTTGCTCGTGGTCACAAGAGGCAGTGTCAGACATTGGGGTTTTTGTTTCAGCAGGCCGTGCTCTGGGAGCTACGCAGTGACCTGCAGATGTTTGTCACACAAAGCCCAATGAGTGCCAAGCTACAGGTCAGCCCAGAGAAAAACACACACACACAGTCAGCACAGCTTCAAACAGTCCAGGAATGAAGGCAAAGGAAACGAGAACACTTCTCCCTCTCCACCCCTTTCTCTCTCATGCATCTCTCGCCCTGTCCTATTGTTCTGGAGAAATTTGTTGAAAATGTCAGTGGACGACTGTTGGCCCAAGCAGAGTTGGCGTTTAATAAGCACCCTGACCTCCCGTCCATCTGCCGGAGACCGCTAGTAATGATTTTGTTTCAGAGGGAGGGAACCGGATACGACAAACAGAGGGTTCTGAGCGGCTATTGATTGAGCTATATTGGCCTGATAACTGCAGAAGAAGAAGAAGAGAAAGAAGAGGAGGATGAGGGAAAGAAAGAAAGGATTACAGATTTTACCTCAGTGAATAAGCCACCATAAAAAATGAGTATGAATATGTGCGCACACACACACACACACACATCCTCATCTTTCACACTGACAGCATCAGCTCACCTGAAACTTCTAAGGAAATCCCTGCAGTTTCACTGAAGCAGACAGCACTGTATAATTGTAGGTTTCCTGTTAGATTACCTGCTATTCTGAACACTTCAGCCAATCTAAATAGATATTTTAAATACTAACTTAAGAACTGACCTGAAGACAATGTCAACCAAATATGCTCAACTTCATCTGGTGTGCCAGATCCACTAACAAAGAAGTGGACTTCTGATATCCATCCAATTTAGCTTTTGTATTCCACTTCGATTTTTCAGAGTAGATTATAATTCTGGTATCTTCCAGGACCAGAGTAAGGATACAGGCAAGAATCTACCTTCCCTTAAGCCAGATCATTCTAATTCATAACCCTGCAAATGAGTTATTGACTCAGGGACAGCTCATGACAGAGTGTGATGAGGAGCCTAAGACCTTGTCCTGCCTTCTTCCTTTTCCCTATTCCTCTTTCCCACAGAGGCTCTGGCAGACCCCTCTGCTGCTGGCCAAACTGCAAACAATGCTCTCACACACCATTTACTCTGCAAAACCCTATAAAGTTCCTGAAGGTCTACATTTTACTACATTTTATACACCTGCAAGGACAACAGTGTTGTTCACTGCAGAACTTTAAACTCAATCAGTGTGAACTACATTAAAGCTGAAGCTGAAAGGGGTCATATCTCCCTTACATCGGTCAGGGTTGTGAAGCAAATTTTTAAAGTTGAAATGCATTTTAAAAGAGGAAACATGTGGATATACTAGAAGTGTTCATGTTGGAAAGACCCGTGAAATGTTATAACCTCTAAGCAAAGGATTTCGGGGAAATGATCATTTGAAAGCTAGCAATGTGCACAAAATGTGCTGCTCATGAATGAACCCAGCAGCTCTGTTCCATTTTGGAAGTGTCTTGAACATGTGTCTGTTCCATTTTTATTCATTGCCATCTCTCAGTTTATATACAACCATGGGTGTTTCTGTCAGAGCTAATCAGAGCTACGCCCGTTACTTTCTACAAATTTTAAGGATGTCAAAGCTAGGCTTATTATTTAGTAATACAGTTAACGGCGTATTAGTAAGCATCTACTGTGAATAAGTTAAAAGCTACTATGAAACTATGTTATGTAATCATGAGCATGTAAAGACGTTTGGCCACTCCACAAACTAAAGGCAATGCAATGTATATAAAGACAGAGTTTAAAGAAATGATAAAAGCAGAAAGATAGTCTGTATACAGCCGCATTCCGTAAACTATTTTTATAAAATTTTATTAGGTCATGAATGAATAAACGTATTTCTTGTTATACATTTGATCAGTGTAGAACATAATCGTTTGTATGTGAATAACATCCATAGTCTATACATTTTGTATTTCTCCATGAGGTTACTGAAATATGTGCCATGTTTTTAATTTATCTAACCCTGGTTGGCCATCTTTTCACAGCTACAACTGAATGTGGTTTCATTATTTAAGCTGGGAAAATGCCACAAAAATACGGTATTTAGAATAGCACAAATAACGCGTTTTTTACGAATACGGTATTCGGACAAATACTTAAAAAAATATTTGTATTTGGGAACCCCCCTACAAATAGCGGCCGCTCTGCACACCCCTACTAGGAATGAGTACCATGTTCAAGGACATAAGGGTCAGGTCAAAAAGCAGTAGAGGCATTCCTGTTTGCACTTTTTCAGTATAAACTGTGGAGAAAGAAACCTTGGAATAACCATTTCAGACATCAAAGCCTATGTTGTTTCAAAAATGTGCAGTCTTTAATGCAAGCTAGACAGGCCTGTCATTATCAGAGCCACAACTCTTTGTTTCCCCCTCTCTCTCTCATCTTTAAAATAAAAAAGGATATATTTTTAAGCATGAAACTGGCTCGTAAGTAAGTGAGAGTTTCATATTTCTATAAACTAGCTGTGAGTGAAATATGAATATTTTAAGCAGCTTAGAGATGATTTAAATATATTTACTCTGAGTCGTCTGGCTCTGGGCCAGGACACAATGTAATACCCGCAAAAAAAAAAAATCATCAGCTACAGTCTATTTGAGAGAGTTGATCATTCAGACTGGCAGCACTTCGCCATATAAAGTCAATTAACTCAAACATATTTTGAAATGTATTTATCCTCTTCAAAAATGTATGGACAGTTAATGCATACAAAGTAAGAGAGGAAACGGCTGTGGAAAAGTACAGACCAAAGAAACATGGAGTCTTGGTCCAAAAAAATTGCCCCTTGTCTGGTTATGATGTGCTGTGGAATCTAGGGGGTCACGTATATTTAAAAGCATGCTTCAGCAAATAATCAAATGAATCAATGAATTTTAAAAAATCAGACTGCCTAGAAATGTAAACAGTCTAATAAAATACTTCCCTAGGCATGTAGGTGTTCTGAAATTCTTTCATTTGTGAATTTATTGAGAGCAATACAGTTGTCTGGTCCCTGACAATTATTTAGCATTTATGAAGGCTATACCAAATACATTTACATATACAAATATCAATTTAATTATTATTATTTTTACGAATACCAATTTTATTTGTCACATGCATAGTAATTCAAGTACAACACATTTAACCCATTCACAGTAACAGTAACAACATACGTTTTCATTTATAATCACACACACTAATGAACACATGTGTAAATATGCGCACACACAAATGTGCACTCGTGTGTTTCATGGACCCAAAAGGCTTCAAGATATCAAGGCCCTTCAAATGTCCCAACTCCCACCCACTAGTTTCCCCACAGCAAATTAATTTCATTAAGAAGAAAACAAACATATGGCTATCAATTACTCTAGCTAGAATATGTTACTGTTTCCCAACTGTATATTGTATACGACCTTCACAACCTCATAAATCCACAGCCAAGGGGTAACATATTGCTGTACAGATGTTTGTAAATTTTAGTGAATTTACACAGCCACAAAGCTAACAGAGATGAGACTTTAATATTCTATTTACATCCAGGGGGTCATTATTTGTCAATTACATTAGATTGATTTAACTGAATTATAAATCACAATTGGTCATGATACATTTATAATGCATTCATTGCACTTATTATTTTAGCAAAATAAAATTTCAATGTAAAAATTCCTTACTATATATTATGTGAATCAAATTCTTATGTGATCATTTTAAAATCTCTAGTGCAGGGATCACCGACCTTTCTGTAACTGAGAGCTACATCATGGGTACTGAGCCATACGAAGGGCTAGCAGTTTCATATAGTCGTACAGAGTTTACATAAAATGATCTAAACTTAATGTATAAAAAACATTTTTAAATGCTTTTTTTTAGATATTGTCATTTTCAAATACATATAAATACAAATATGATTAAAGAAGAATAGCAACAGGATAAAATTATATGTTAGACGTTGCTTACTGGTGAGTTGTGCTATATTTTTGACCGGTCCTTGGGCAACTCATGTGGTCTTTGAGGGCACCCTGGTGCCCATGGTCACCATGTTGGTGACCCCTGCTCTAGTGCAATGCATTTTATTCTAAATTTGAATATTTTTTGTATTTTAAATTTTCACCTGTGTGTGGGTGTTTTGTAACAAGCAACAAGAGAGGTTAGTTTTGTTTTTTAATGACACACTGACCCCTTTGCTCTGTCCAATACTGGTGCTCTGTCTGGGAAGCTTTCAAGCCAGGCATGTCAAAGTGTTTCAGTGGCTGGGGGTTGTTCTAAAAAGCTAAATCTGAGTTAGCAAGAAATTCATTGCCAGCTAGAATTAGAGAATTTAAAGAAAGCCAAATGCAGTTTAATATGGTTTGCTACATTACATAATCCAGTCCTACACTTTTCCTCTTATCCTCAGTTTAGAAAATGAATAACATTTGGAAATCTAAGGATGCAATATGAAAATTTCTCATGCACTGTGCTGAGATGGCCAGTATTTTTGTTTTACAAGCTAATTAGAGAAAATACTGTCTATACACGGTTAAGTGACCTGTCCATCCTGACATGTATTACATCCAGCCATAAAAAAGGTTTAAGGTGGTGTAACACTAACACCAAGGGTGAGTGTATCTTTTTAAGAAGGTAAGGCACTCTTTTGCCCCCTTGTGGGGCCTGATTTTGAAGGGTGAAAATGATGCCCCTCCTCCTGTTTTTTATTTTAAATATGCACTTTTGGAGAAAGTCATAAACTACCACCTCGAAATACGAGCTGCAAGGCATAATGCTCTCTGTTTTCCCCATGGTTCTGTAAAAACATATACACGCACAAATGCAATCTCTCCTTTACACAACATATACCGTCATACACACCCAAGGTCACAGAACTGGTGGTTGGAATGGGCCTGTACTCAGGGAGAGGGTAATGAAGGTCAGCATTGTTCCAAATGAATGATCAGCACCACAAAGATAGACAACAATGACACAGAAACAAAGTAACTGGCCATCTAACTCTTGACCTCATCTTACACAGCTGAAGTCCTTATGATGAAATGTAATGCATAATGAAAGCAGATTTTTGATGGTAAAAAAATCTGATCAGCCTTGTCATATTTCAAATCTTTCTCTTGGATTGAAAATGAGTAACGATTGCATTTCTAGACCAGTGCAGTCATGCAATTTGCATTGACTTCACATCTTAATGCCAAATAATAGATGGAATCATAATAGCCTAAGTAATAATAAAAAAAATCTTGATGCTGTCTTAGCGTGATTGATTAGGGTAAACAGATTAATTGAGACAATATTTGTGAAATGTCATTCCTATTTTATACCTGATATCACAGCTCACCCATCCGCTTATCCATGCATTGTCTCTAAGTCGCTTTCATTCTCTGTAACCTTTTTATTTACAAGCTGTGTTTGTGCTAGAAGTAGTGCAGATTATTCTTTTGCTGTTAGGTGATGATATTAGCAAGTTTGCAAATCTATTTAACCACTAAAATGATACAAAATGTGGGTCATTAAATGAATGGATGAACTGCTTCTGTGTAGGAGTTATGTGGTCAAACACCTAGGTATCACATGCATAATACCACAAGACGGTTTAGCAAAGTTTAATACAAAGTAGGGATAAACAATATAAATACCATTACCACAAGAGATGACATCATGTTCAGCTCTTCTGAATGTATCGTAAGTGTTGTCAATACTTAAACAACACTGAAGGACTGCATGTTCCTTTACAAAAAGAGGTTCAGCTGGAGCACACCTGTGACCTAGCCATTGCCACATGATCTAGCTGTTGCCACTCTATAATGAGCATATTTGAGTCCATAGGATGCCCTTTTTGATTAGATGTAGGGAACCACAGTATGTGAAATTAGCACATATATGGTGTATAAGGGAATTTTTTTGAAAAATGTGACACCAGTGATTTGCTAGTAAATCGTGGTTTTATTCCAACTTATTAAACCATTTATTAATTAAGCCATGTATCGAGAAAACATCCTTAAATATCATAATCCTGTCTTTTTGCCATATTGCCCATCCATTCAAAGCCATAGCATATGTAGCTAGCAAGGCCACCACTGTCGCTGAAAACTGCAGAGGTTACTCTTTTAACAACAATCAGCAATCTGTGCACCAACAACTGATGGCTTACATACACATCGGAATAAAAGTACAGAAATGATTCATAGAAGCTTTCTCAGCACGTAAGCATGTCTGTCTATGTGGTGGAAGCTACTAGCCAGCTGTTGTCCCGGCCAGCTGCTTCCTGATGGTAGGAATGTGATGACACATGCAAAAGACAGCAGCTCTATCTCTCTCTCCCCCCGCTGGCCAATTCTATGGAAATCATTTATTCCCTCTGTGCAAGCTGCTTCAGGTTATAGCTTCCCTTATTCCTTTTGATTCAGAATAGGCTATGATCTATGTATACTGACTGGTGATACAGGATTAGTAGGATTATGACACAATCACTTTACACCCTATTGATAACACATTTTATTTGGAATAAAAGTAACCTGAGTGATGGTGTGCATTTGGCATTTTGGTATACAATAACCAATGTGTGTTTTACACTCTCAAATTAACTGGGCAATTCACTCTCCACCAACAATGGCTTTCTTTTGTATCTACCATATATACCAGCTATGACCTTTCACACACATGCAAAGTAAATACAAATGTTTCTTAATAAAACAATCTATGTATACTGATTTAGACAGAAACTAAGAAATAATGAGACAATTTCTCATTGTTTGAAGGGAATGGTTGCAAAGCTGGTCTAACCTTGCAAAAAAAAGCTACAAATGTGTTTGTGGGCCTACCATGCATAGGTCAACTGAAATAGTTACCTCACAACTGTGTTTTCCAATACAATTTGCATAACATATTTGTATCACAATTCTAAAATAATAATTTGACATTAATAATAATAATAATAATAATAATAAACCTAAAAAAATGTGCTTAGCCACAAAGGGGAATGTTAACACGTGTAGAACATAACTACTTGTTGGATTTTTATCATTATTTATCAAATATTAGTTTCTTTGCAGATTTTTATTCCAAACATCTTACTTATCCATTTGGAACAATTTTTAATATAAAGAGAGTTTAAAGCTACATATAAAAAACATATCATAAAGATGTATATCTAATAATTGTGGCATCAATCATAAAACATCATTGATTTTCTTCCTTTCCGTATAGCCTATACTGAGCTAGTAAGATTTGTGAGGCCATGTATAGATCAATGAAATAAAGAAACAAAGAAATAAAGTGAGAAAGTTAGATTCTGGCTCCTCCCTAAGCAGACTGCCTCTCCTCGGGTTCCTCAAAGGATGTTGGCCACACTGGATGGCTGTGTCCGATTACAGTAATCCACCTGTAAACATGCAGGCTAACATTGTGTCTCCGTTTCAGCACAATGAGCTTGGAGCGTCTCTCTCAAAGGCCCTGCAGATGTGCAAACCGCCAAACCACTCACCATAATGCAACCTCTTATTCCCTAATCGTGTTACCTAGCGGTGAGAGTCTTCGCTTATAGCTCACAGGAGGGAGGCGAAGATGCTCTGTTAAAAAGTGGTAACAAATTCAGAGGCCTGGTAATAAAATAAAACAGATAACAGCCAAATGGCAGATCACCAAATGTGGGCAGGTCTGGTTTGTTTTAGTTTTGTTATAATTGTAGGCCTATTAAAATATTTAAAGGGAGATGTGAATCCTGCTTTTTAGGTTTTCTCATTGGACTATTTGTGCATTGCCAATGAGAGCAGACTGGCCCAGATCAGTTTGTTTCAACAAGCTCTTATCCCACGGTGTAAAGGAAAACGCTCCGTAAATGAGCCTCGGCGGCCCTGTGCTCGTTTCAGTCCTAGCAGCCCCAGTGTTGGTGTTGTGCACGTCTTAAATCAAACGAGCACTTCACTTCCTGCGATCAGGAAATCACTTTGACACATCACATAATTAAAGGAAAGCACAGGCCGTGCTGTGGTAATTCCCCAGGGTGCATTTCACATCAGATTGATCGCATTGAGTGAGGCCAAAAAAGGCAAACTCCAGACAGGCCCTCTACACTGGAAGAGCAGCAGCAGCTTACAAGACTCTTAAAGCCCAGTGTTTACATAAGGTGTTTCCTCACTGTCCACACCATCAGCTTATCATCCTATATTTTCTATAGCTGTAAATATAGCAGAAGTGGAAGGCCCTCAGTCTGTATGAAATTCCCAGGGTTCCCTCAGAAATAAAGCTTTATTTTAAAACAGTTGCTAATGGCAACATGCAAGCAGAAAAGCCAGAGTATAAAAAGAGATGGTGGGAAGAACCACTGCACTTTAAGCCAACACAGATTAAGCCACTGCATTGATATTACCTTTAAATTGTGACAATATTTAAGACCAGCTGTACAACAATGACCATCTGGAGATGTTAATTCAGCTTTGAGGAATTTGTGGAATTTGTGTAAAACTGTGTCAGATGTTTATTTTCCATGCAGTGTGTGGAAGAGGGACAAAGTGTCCTTCAACATATATATCAATCAGCTCCAGCAGCACCAGTGAGTTATTAACTAATGAATTATTAACTAATTTCAAGCATTTTTACATTTTACATTTCTGGCCCTAGACATATAGGTTCACTGCAGGTTTTACCGCATGAGGCGTGTGTATATACATATACATATATATAAATGTATGTGTGTGTGTGTGTGTCTGTGTGTGTGTGTAATCACTGCATGTGTCTGAGTATGTGCGTTTGTGTGTGTGTGTGTTTGTGTGTGTGTGTGAGAGAGAGAGAGCATAATAAGCATTGAACATTTACACGTCATCTCTGTCCAGGTCAGAAGGTGCACGCTATTAAAGCCCACTTAAATCCACACAACTCCGCTGCCAGCTGACAAAAAACCACCGGCTCAGCTGCTCGCGCGCCTCACGCGCTCTAACGCCTAAAGTGGGCTCGAGGTTTCGCCAACGTGGCCGCGACCCTCGTCGGAGTGCGCGTGTATGTGTCGTTCTAACACAGTTGATAGTAAGAGCGAGTGTCACAGCAACACGTGAACCGGGGAGTGAACGAAAACAACTATGGCGCCCAAAACAGAGGGTTGGAAAAGAAAGGAGCGACGAAAAAAGGAGAAAAGCGTGCTCTTACCGAATCTCAGAACGTGCGGCATTCCTCGACAATATCCCACACATAAGAGAAGCAGCAGCAGAAGCCTGACACAGCACCTGAATCTCGCATGAGTTATGAGCGAGGAGGTAATCTTCATGATGCCTGCGGATAAAAACAGAAGAGTGGACGAGTCTTTTTTGTTTGTTTGTTGTTGTTGTCTGTTTATTTTAATTCCTTCGGGTCGTAGAAGGCTCCCCCCGGACCGTGCGGTGTGCAGGGCGGGATGATCACGGCATGGTCGCGGCTCCGGCCGCCAGCCTCTCCGTGTCCGTCTCAGTGCGCCGAGGAGCCGCAGCAGCAGCAGCCTTCAGCCTGAGCCAGCGCCGGGGCGTCCATGTTAGCAGACGGGAGGCATCCGGGCCGAATCCATCCAGGGGAAAGCAGTCTGGAGGAGAGAAGTAGGATGAGGATGAGGAAGGGGAGGAGGAGGAATAGGAGGAGAAGGAGGAGGAGGAGGTGAGCAAATTATCTCGAGCTAAACCCGGCTGCGTTTGCTAGAGAGGAAGAACCGGAGCCTATCGCGGGGCGCACGGGGAGCCACGCACACGAGCTTCCCGGCGCTTCTACCGCACTGCTGCACAGCCACTGACGTCGAAAGAGAGAGAGGGAGAGAGAGAGCGGGAGACGCTGACCGTGTTTGGCTGGGGGGTCGCTGACCGCTCATCGATCCCCTCCTTCTGTAAATCAAATCGCGCGCGGCTTTTCTCCGTCCGTAATTTCAGACAATTTCTCATCAAATAGTATCACATGCGACCTCAATATAC
>JBBKCR010000006.1:11065975-11076422 GCA_037577295.1 Ladigesia roloffi | reverse complement strand
ACACACACACACACACACACACACACACACACACACACACACACACACACACACACACACACACACCACAGTCAACTTAGTGACAGGTATAAGCAGATATTCTGGAGTCTCAGTACTGGTTTGAGTAAAAGACTATTAGTTTTATTATCAAATCGAAAGAAAATCGATTATATCGTTCATCCTTACTTTAGGCTGCGATGTTGTACATTTTGTTAAATATTGATTTTTATATTATATGTAGGAATACTGAACATAAGGATATGTATGTTCCTATAATGTTAGCTATCCCTAATACATGTATTTATGAAGAACTCGAAATTTGCTACTATCGATTACTTCTGGCTGGTTATTTTTTCGAAAGTCTTCCGCTGTTTACATGTAGGCTGGATATTGTAGTCAAAAGACCGCACTTGTCAACTGTGCGCAAATCTCTCTTTGAGCTTGAAGAACTACAATTCCCATAGATCCTTTCGTGTCACGCCGGCTCAGAGCAAGAAGAGCGTTGAATTCGCTGAGAAAGGCTGCTTGTGCAGTGAAGCCTCTAAACGTCTGACACTCTGAGGTCTGGTGGTTCCAGTAATTTTCCGCTTTTAACATAATTGTCTTTTTATACTAATAGTTCGGGCGAAGAGTAATAAACGCTCCATTAAGTTCGAAAACTAGGTATGAGGTGCAGCTAGTGATGAAAACAATGTTTACATACAATTCCAACGTGTCACTCTTCATAACTGGTTCAAAGTTATCTAACCACCGCTAGCTGACCTTTCCTTTGTTAGTCTCAACTTTATCAGTGTAGTCGACCATTTAAATAGAAGCGAATAGCATCTGATATCCTGGTGGTTTGGAGTTGCGTCCTGCGGTAAGAAGGAATGTGTTCTAATCCTTCGCTTGATTGCAGCCCACTGCTTCACTTGGTGAAAGGGTTAAATGCAGAAAAAGTATTTCACATTGTTCACACTGTCCGGTGCTGTATTCACGCGTGACTATAAGGTGCCACAATACTCAATTTACTTTCAATTTGACAATATTAATCTAGTGGCCACACTGCCTTTGTAATGGATACGTCGCCATTGATTTTAATTGCACTTGTTAACTGTGATTTGGGACGTTGACAGTGACTAACTAGACTAACTATAACGAACTTGCCTTATGATGCACAACCTTAATAAAGTTGCGAAAGCATCAGTATCCTTTAGGGTTTCTCTTCAGGATTTGGCAGCCATCATTTACTTTTACATGTACTAGAGTGTCAAACTTTCAACCAGGGAACACATACCTTCAGAGAAGAGCATAGTTTTTCATACAATACCAATATAACAAAAATCCTGGAAAGTGTGTACAGGAATATTTAATTGCATTACTTTCTATAACTTTATACAATGTAGGCCCAAAGTGTGGGCCCCAATGGTCAGATAGTGTCTGTGACAGATCTTTGAGTGGAAGATGAATGTTTTAATTGTGAAAACAGGATCATTTTCAGAATTATTATATTCTGGTAGAAACCATCCTCTGATATTTGCTTCCAGAATTTGCTGGTGTTTAATTGAACCAGTTCTTCCCTCTAGACGTGTAATGTTCCTTGTGCCCCTGGTTGCAACAGAAGGCCAGTATAAAAGATTCACATCTTGGTTTAAGAGTTGGCAGCCATCTATAGCTGTGCCCATGGCTGCTGGGATAACTTTTGAGGCATCACCTTGTTGATTAGGATATAAGCGTTATCTGAGAGCTCAGATCTCTTTGGGTGCCCAAATGTGAATGGTTCTCGTGTTTTTTTCACCCCAAAATTGTACAAAACAAAAATAGCACTTATCCTACTTAAATGAGCATTTCATCTTTAACCAACACCACTCCAATTCTTCTCAGAATTTCTGTATGATGTTTAATCACCCCAGAGAATGTAGATACACTGCTCTGCAGCCTAGGGCGTGTTAGCTTAATGTCTAATTAACACTTGGCATCAGTTAGAATGTTATTGTGCATTAAGGAGAGAATAAGCCCCATCCAGTGTGAATAAACACCAGACAAAACCTGTGAGATAAATTGGAATGGTGTTGGTGATCCAGCATATAATGTCCAGCAGTTGACTGTTTAACTTCAATCTGGTGTTTTTGAAACCATTCTTAGGCTTGTTCAGCAGAGTGAATGTGGACAGAAATTTATACCACGGGATGTATCAGATGCTGTAAAAATCCTCAGGGTTTTTTGACTGGCAATAATTCACTGTACCTGAAGTGTCTCTTATATTAGCGTTAGGAATCTTTGACAATTATAACTGCTTGTAGCTGACTTTGTGGACTGGTGACAAAAGTAAATATAAAAAAGTAAACAAAAAGAAGTAGGGGTTGATAAATTGCCAGAAATGTCATCATGTGTTTGGAACAGACAAATGCTGCAGCAAAACAGTTGGGTCTGATTTGTAATTTTTAAGGACTGAAATACAAGGCTTGAAAAAAGAAATGGCGTAACTAAAAGATTTAATTTGAAAGTTTTACAACTTTTTTTGTAACAACTCATTAAATGTAGTTTTAATATTTTTCAAAGAAGCTTGCTATAATAAGTGTGTAACAGAAATGCTGACAAGGCCTGCAAATTTTATTGTGACAGTTTATCATGTTCAGTTGCTATTATTTATTTTATTTAACTATTTTCCCCCAAAATTCCCACCTTTATTGAGATTACTCGGCTCATCATTCTCAAGGGGCTAGGCTTTGTGCATTTTACTACAGGTTACGCCTACTTGTGCATTTGCCATAGATAGAAAGGATTTTACTTGGCATCCGGCCATCAGTTTCAACTTTACGGAGCTCAGGTTGTCCAGCTTTTGTTAAGATTGGATTGTTTGAGGTTTTTACTATGTCTTAGCATATAGCCTGAACTTGTTGACCTTTGGCTTTTTGACTGATGCCTTGCGAACCAATTTTTGTTTATGTACTAACACAGATGGTTACTTTGAGTTGCTTTGAATACCTTCACGTGAAGGATAGGCTTTTTGTAGATGACCTATACAGCTTATCGGTTTAATATGACCCAGCTCTTTAGCTGCTTTAACTGCTGTGATTCAGTCATTTATGTGTCTTCATTGTTCTGTTCACCTTCCGAATATTAGGTTAAATCACCAAAAGTTTGTTAGGCCACACTTCAGCCTATATTGTGGCCCATTTTTCTTTCATTGTAAGACAAATGTTTAAAGTCCCCAGGCAAAGCTGGATAATAGATTTTATTTCCCACACAGATCAATTAGACTTGGGTTTCAGAACATGGCTTTCTTTTGTTTACCCAATTAATTGATTTTGATTAAACATATTCTACCAGACTAAACTGCAGATTTTAGTGTAGAGTTTTATGTTACTGACTCTTTATGAAGACATTTCAGATAATGGCATATTACTCCCACCTTGTTTGGTGCAAAGCAATCAGATTCTCTAAATTCTTCAAGAATTTCTCTTCTACAGGGAAGAAGTGTTTGTGATGGTCTGCATTAAAGGTATTAATGAAATACTTTATAAATCTTCTACCAGCCTGTACTGTTGGATTATTGCTGAAGGTTTCTTATTGATAAAGGGTGCTAACTCGTCTACCTTGTTGGGTCCAGAATCATATAAAGGTTGGTTAGTGGTCAAAAGTCATGCCTCTGTAATCGAATGGGGCAGCTGATGGCTTGGTGGTTAGAGAGTTGCCCCAGTGATTGGAAGGTTGTGAGTTCCAATCCCTTGACCAAGGTACCATCCCCACAATTCACTCCTCGGTTGCCCACTGCTTCACTAGGGTAAAAGGGTTCAATGCAGAGGACAAATTTCACACTGTTCAGAGGAATGCTGAGCTGAATGTCAATCAGGAAAGAGATCATTTACATGAATCAGCATGTTTAATTCTAATGGAAAGACAGAATGGGTTATGTAAATAATATATATAATTAGTAATCATGGAATAAACAATGAAAAAAAAATAAGCAGAAGGAAAACAAAGATAATGTGCACTTTATTATTAGTGTCTGAAATCGGCAGCTATTGGTTTTTATTGCTTTTACCCTTTCTTGTGTTTTACCCATTTCAGTTCACCAAAACACCTGGTACCACTCACCTGGATCTGTGGTTGTTCTCCATGTAAAAAGGTGCTGCAGCTGCTTTGCATATTGCAGCCCTCCAGAGCCTAAAAGGCGATAAAGTTTCACAGGCAATATATTGCGCAGCCCTAATTTTATATTCCATTTACTGTTATTTGGGAACTTTACATTCCTTTTGTCCCACCCCGAGTGTACATTTCTACGCTGAATGTGTTTTAAAGCTCATTATTCATAATCTCAAGAAGAGACCAAAAAATTATCATCAAAATAAGTGGTCCTCAACCACCAGGCCCTGGACTGGTATTGGGTCATTTTTTACCAGGCTGCAGATTATGAGTCTGAAAGAGCTTTTATTTTGGAAAATATCATATAATCTCCATTATATGATATGGTACATCAAAATGTCATCCTGCAAGCGAGAGTTTTTCATGTTTCATTGTATCTATACTAGTCTGTGTATGTTTTACATTAAATTGGTCTATGGGCACAAAAATGATTGGGGACTGCTGATCTGAATAATTTTCTGGAATAGCAATATACGATCTTAGTGCTTTACCTTTGTTGGCCAATGTGGTGTTTCCTCCTATTAGGAAAAGTGTTTATTTCCTTATACACACATACAGCTTCACAGAAAAATAAGAGACAACTATAATTTATTTTAAAATCAGCATCTCTGATTATGACAACCATTCCCTTCCTACACAAGCACCACATTCTGCTTTATGAGGTACAGATTAGGTGAATCAAATCTTATTTAATGAGGAACAGTATAAAAAAATCTCTACTGTAATTAAAACGCTCCTCTTGTGAAGTCGATCGGTAAAACACTCGATGTATGTCAAAGTAATGGCCATTTTATTTGAGTTAACAAGAGATTTGTTTTCTTTTAATTATTCAAGTTCTGTAAACACTGCATCTATTTCACTTATTTTGATTTATTACCATTTCCTTTAAAATGATGTTTTAATGAACAATATGTTTATTTGGTAATTAGGAGAAATATTTTCAGTGGTTCTTCAAAACGAAATTAAAGCTGTTCAGTTCAATACTTGCACCCATTTTTGCAGAGGCCTCTTATTTTTCCGGAGCAGTATAATAAAGTGCATAAAAATTTTAGGTATTAGTTGTAGTTGTAGTATCAAAGCGGTACGTGCACTCATGACGGTAAGGCAGCCGTAACTATTATGATTCAGCAGTGCTGTTCTTTTCTAACTGGCTCTTTTTACTGCATGAGCAGATCCTGCCTCTGATGGTCGACTGAAGTGGCAGAGCTATGTCTCCTCCGCGGCTCACCGGCGCATTGCGCTCTTTTTCTACGGTCAGCAAGCAGGAGGACTTCACACTCGAGCATTATGATTTGAAGGCAAGGCACAATTTTAAATATCTGCCATTATAAAAATGTATACAGTGTATAAAATATACTCTCATATATAGAGGAAATGTATCATGCTGGTGGAAATTGTGCTTTTGGTATGTTCAAGCAGTTTGGAATACAAGTGCAAAAATCTAATGTGTGAGGTGAAATATTCATGAGCCACAAAATTCCAGTATTTAGTGTAAGTAAGCATAAATATTGACATTACAGTGTTTGTTTATTAGTCCTTTATTAAAATGGACAAAGAAATGGAACTTCATTCTTAGCCACATGTCTTGTGTTTGAATTTGGAAATTTTAACCTGCATACTCTCAAGAAGCACAGATGAATAAACAGAAAGATTTAGATGATAAATAAAAAGACACATAAATTATTGGAGGTGTAACACTTAGCCAGTGCACAGTTTGGTTCAATAGACAATTCACAGTTTGATATACTCATAGTATATTTTTTAAAAAGTACAACTGAAAGCAATGTACTGTTATTACAATGTGGGATGCAACAGTTTGCAAAAAGAGCGTTGTGCGATGTCTTTGGGCTTGTGTTTCTATTAACCTAGTGCCCTACATTATTTATTTGCTCATGCCTGACAGGCTCTCTCTTCTTCCTTCCCTTCCCCTTGTTTCTTCTTAATCTGTCTGTCTCCTGACTTCGCTTTTATTTGGCTTTTAGGAGGTGGCAGATTGCGTTTCAGATCAGCTTTAATTGCTTTCTTGCCTCTGAATTTAAATCCTTAAAGCAGCAAACCTGGAGTTTTTGGGCAAGAAGAGATCTGATTTTTCTTTATTCAGAACTTGTTCATAACATTTTAGAAAGCAACACAGTGCTTAAAGGTTCACATAATCTAATTTGCTGCCATGATCACTTAACTTTCAACCTAATAAAATGAGTATTTACTTTAGGTCTTGCCTCTCACATGATATTTAATTTTAATGTGTTGTTTCACATGACTTGACATTTAAAAGGCTTTGATTAATTTCTTTCACATTTCTGTGTTGAAGATATTGAACTTTTTTATGGTACTGCTCATTTTCAGGCCAAGCGTTTGCAGAGGCAGGAATTGTTTGCCAGAGAGGGTCTCACGTGGCCCAAGGTTGTCCAATTCTTCACACAACACTTGGAGAAGAAGGATCAACAGTTACCCTCTCAAGAGCTGAAAAACATTCTGCAGGCAGCCAAACAGATAGGTATATTATTTAATATATTTCTGGGAAGAAACATGGTGCTTTCAAGCCCTTACATTCCCTCTCCCATCAGTTTGCTCTGCTCCACTTTGCAGCCAACACCAGCACATTAAAGAACAAATTGAATTAGTCAACACTTGTGTTAATGTAATTGAACCGCCATAAGGTTAGGGTCATTTTGCTCATGCCACCAACCTGCACCCATTTTGAACCTCATCAGTCACAGGGGTGACCGGACTTGTAATGGTTCTGTGTGGATCACATCACAATAGTATTTAGCTGTCCTGATGTGTCTAATAATTAGATTAGATGCAAATCCCTCAATTCTGCCTTAGTCAAACAAGGTTGCCTGCTGAGTCCTCTCCCACTGCTCATATTACTGTTCTGATCCTGTTGGCAGGGGAATGAGCTTGGTTGGGGTTGGGGGGCCAGGAAAGCAGCAGGGCAGGGATTGGAACATGGCAGGACTCCCTCTCTGCTGCTAATCCCATCGTAGCACTCATGAATACCAGTGAGACTCTGGTCACAGCAGGTGTGGCACATTTATGCTTGAAACGAATGAGGACTGTGAAGGACAGAAAGAACCAGTGTTTTTGTCACCAAGTAGCTACACTGTCCTTGAAAAAATGCATGGTAGTCCTCAGTAGGATGATGCTACTTCCAGTCATTTTTCCCCACGCCAGGCCTGATAGTTTAGGTCTTCTCTTGAAGGTCCACACACAATGCAGTTTTTGAGATTCAGACTGTTTTTGACTTATTTCTGCACATTGGTGAGTGCAGGCATATGGTATTAAACATGAGCATCCTAAAATCAACAGAATTTCACTGTGTGGCTGTGGAAGGAATGGTTAATAGCCTTACATAGAGAGGAATGTTAAACTAAATTAAGTTGGGGTGTTTCATTTTATATTGCCTTTGCTAGTCATAAGCATCACTGTAAAGTTCTTTTGTACATGCTTCCTGCAGTCTGCACATAAGCCATTCAGAGTCTGTTTAAACCAGGTTAACCCCCAATTCTCTTATTTTACAAAATTATGCATGAAAATGAGCAATTACACATAGGCACTGTGTGCAGTAGAAAGTGAGATACATTCAGAGAATTTTAATTGGACCAGATCCTTCTCTCTTTTTGCTCGTATATTCTACTATTAATTGGACAGTTATCCCCTTTTCCCATTATTACAGTGAGTTCTGGCTGAGATGTGGTTGAAGTATATCATATGAATTTGCTGGACATATGCAATTTAGAAAGTAGTCTTAATTGTTTCAGATCCTCACCTTCATGTGTTAGGCGGATACTTTCATTTTGTGACCCTGCTCTCATTGTTTATTTTCTGTCATCTCCGCATAATTTTGCAGTTGGCTCAGATCACGGGCAGGATGCCATTGAAAGTGGTGCAGTCTTCTTGTTTAAGACATTCCACAACAAAGACCAGGTCGGCCATGAAGAGACACGGGCCATTAAGCAGATGTTTGGCCCTTTTCCTGCTTCAGCTGCGCAGGCGTCTTGCGCCGCTGTGGGGCGACTGGTGGCTCAGCTTGGAGAGTCTCAGGTGGAGGCCTTTGTCCAGACACAGAGCTCCTCCAAATCAGTCAATCGTGGGACTGCCTTTGGAAGAAACATTGCATTTTCCTTTGACACCTATGTGCTAGACATCCAGGATACCCTGCCCTGGGAGGAAGTGCATGACGAGAGCCCAAACCTTGACTTCAACAGCTTCCTGAACAATCATGCTGGTGGGAGGAGGACTGAAGTTGACACAGCTGTTGCAAGCTCAGGTGGAGCTCCAAGCCAGAGCAGTAATGACAGTTCCATCCTCAGAAGGGAGGTGGAGAAATACCTATGTGGAGGCAACATGGGTTCATCCAGTGCTGAGGAACTGTGTACATCCTTGTTTGAGATGCTGGCCTCCACCAAGAGTGATGATGAACTGCAGAATGAGGTAAGACAGTGTTTACCCACTTTTTCTTCCCTTTGTTGCCCAACATTGTGTGTGAAGCTTAAATAAAAGGAGATTATGGTTCAGTTGAGGATAAGTGGTGAATGTAGTATTGTAATATCTTCTTTTAATTTTACCAGGAAACGGTAATTAATCTAGTAAGAATGCATGGAATTGCAAATGTCACTTGAACTTTATTGCCCAGCTCCATTTTTCCTGACGCTGTTTAGTTTGCAGCTGCTTAGTTTATGCTTTTACATTTTTATCCAGATCTGTTATGCAATCATACAAAAGCTGAGACACGACCAGTACATTCCCTGAAACCTGATGCTGCTGTCTTTGGATGTCCAAAACATACATTGTTTTGTACATTCATGATTTCGGCTAGCTGCAGCCCTTTAGGCTAAAAAGTAATTTACTAGGTTAACATTTTATCACACTAGTCTGATAGGATCACGCCAGTTGTAACTGAATGTTCATTTGTTTTTTTTTATGTAGCTATTAAAAACAAAATGTATTTAATTAATTAACACATACTATTAGAATATTACAGTGACTAGCATTAGTAATACAGCATGCAACATGATCTCATTTTGACAAATCCCTCCTAGTGTGAAATGTGTATCCTCAGAGAGTCATTTGTAGTTTATCAGAACACCAGCACAGAGTGCAAGTAACTGTTTACTGACCGTTCCGCTTCTTCAGAAGTGATCAAAGGTAAAGCTACCTCTGTGGAGAGCCAAGTCAGATGAGCATATATTGTATGAAATTACACTTTGTTTAAAGAGAATACTTCTAAACTTTCCTCTTTTTTGAGCTTTCAGGCATAATTTTCTTTTGCTGCCTACTGGCATATGTATAACCCTGTAGGAAAACTGCTGCCCTTCCTTAATTTATACACTGTAGCTGCTTTGAAGATGTGAAAGTAGAAGCATAATTGGAAATATAAGATATTTTTTAAATGAGTCATTACCACTGGCTGTTACCATGTCAGTTGTCATCAGCGCGGGCCTACTTGCAGCCTAAAGGGTCTTTATTGATTTTTTTTGGTGGATTCCTCCAAGCTGCTAAAATAGATACATTAATACATTTAAACGGAGGTAGACATCATATTCTTTTTTATCCATTTATTTTAATGAAATGAGATGAAGAAAAAAAAATGTATCCGTATACTACTTTAGAACTGGGAAAGAATTGTGAATATTGTTATAAAAAAATACAATTCTGCCATGCATATATTTGTCTGTAAACTTGTCTGTAGGCAGTATTTATCTGATACAATTCAACTGAAAACAAAGAGATTGTTAGAACACCGAAGTCTCTTATATTTTAAGACTTTGCAGTTCTGTGGTTTTGTCTTATAGGACACTTTGGAAGAAAACCAGTTGGGACAATGAATGCTAAAAAACATGCTCACATGACAAATATAATGTTAGACATGATGTTACATAGACCTGAAAGATTGGTCAATTTTTAATTAAAAACTCTAATCATAAGAGCTACAATTATTATTATTATTTTTTTTACATGCATTATTTATAATTTACAAGCTAAGAGAAATGGGATGAAATAGCATATAGCTCATTTAATGCCTGTTGTTCAAAAGCAGTCAAACTCGCATGCATAGGACTGCGCAGTCACGGCTAACTGACAGTCTGGCAAGTCTACTGTGAGCAATTACATGGCTGCCCCAAAACGTCCTTTCAAGAGATAACTAATTTTCTCTGATTGCTATATTGTAAGGTAGCTCAGTGGTTAGGATACTTGCCTCTGGACCATGAGGTCCTGGGTTCGAATCCTAACCCCACCACCACCACTGGGTCCCTGAGCAAGACCCTTAACCCCAAGTTGCTCCAGGGAGACTGTCCCCTGTAGTTAGGAATGG
>JBBKCR010000006.1:11046809-11058234 GCA_037577295.1 Ladigesia roloffi | reverse complement strand
TGGTGTTTTTGAAGTCGCGTGTTTAATAACAATCATATCTACACTACACTAAGTGCACTCTTTTAAAATGGATAGGTGGGCTGTTACAAAAAGCACCCTGAAGATCAATTGTTTCCCTGTCTTCACCTCATTATACACAGCACGCAAATGACCATGTGCCGGGTATTTAAAGGGAGTGAGAGTGTGAACTCTGATTGGTTCATTGCGTGCTACGCCCAAAACACACCCATGACTAATTTACTCATTTAAGACAACCCATTTGAACTATGTGCCAGACGCATTGTTAATTTTTTCGACAGGCATTATAGCATTCTGCGCTGGCCCCTCCCCCAAAGACAACTGCACTTCTGACATCAGACAATGCGCAACTGGCCGTGAAAATCGGGCCCATTGAATTTAGAGTAGTGCCTTTTAACACAATATGCAAATGTCACAGTTTTTGTTAGCACCCAAATTCATCTGGAAGGCCTGATAAGGTGTTATAAAACATACACACTTTTGTGATGGATTAAGTGATGACTATCTACAGTGAAGAGCTCAAGAAGAGGGTGGGTCTTTTACAAGCTCTCCTTGGGAATTCCATCAAAGACTCGGAGGTACATGATGAAATAATCTTAAAATTCTGAGAAGAAAAACAAAGAACAGCTTCATCAAATAGCCTGTCAAGCACATAGATATTTGTATTGAGGCAGTATTTGATCAATCTAAAAACTGGTCAGAGCAAATGCCATATTGGATTTAAAAGTTCAGTTAGAATTTGATTTAAACCTCTGAGATTAGCGCTTCTGCATGCAGATAGTAGCATCTTTGAGATCCTCTAATGAAATAGGGGCATCTAATTGCATAGCCTGATTGAGCATAAGTGAGGTCAGGCTCTAAAGGCCTCATAAAATCATTTCTTAAGATCAACAGTTAATTTGCATGTATATAGTTTGACAGAGCTTTAGAGCTAAGAGTCTACCAAGCCTTTCCAGCTTATAATAATGTTACCTTGTTTAAAACAGTAGGAATTCTGATGCATTAACTAGGTATTTGAATTCAGCATTAAGTAATGATGTTAATCAGCAGCACCTATTTACTTTAAAGCTTTTTCTTTTCGCAAAAGTCTGCTAGGTATGTTACGTTTGAATTAATGTGTTTTGATGTATTCGAATCTAATTAAATGCAGCACCCTCATATAAAGCATTTTGTTGTTTTCTGTAATATGTTTTTACACTTATTTCACAATAAAAAAAAATTACTTTCATTTTTATGCATGTTTTGTCCTAAATTCTAGAGAAAAACATGCAAAGAAATATTTCTTTAACAATGAGAAGCTTATGAAACAACAGGGCTATAGTGTGACATAAACATGGAAAGAATATCAGTTAGAGCATATTTAATAGTGCTGGATGATGTGAAAATGTTTTCTGAAAGATTTAATGTTGAGGTTAAAAAAAAGTAATGCCTGTAATAAGTGTAAAAATGTAAAAAAGGCCACAGAAAAAAAACATTTCAAATCATGAGAAGAACTAGATGGGGAAAACTGTCAAAAACTGCTTTCCTTGTCCAGTCTAGATTTACAGCTGAACTGAAGCCTTTTGGTAGTTGACTTTCTGGAAGACAATAAGGTGAGCTTCATAGTGAACTTAAAATTCTGGATCAAAAATATTGGGGGCATAAATTAATTAAAGAAAATATTTTTCAGTGATAAAAGTTATTTAAGGCATGACCACAAACCCTCTGCACCTAATAAACAATATCAACCTCCCTTTGTTTTGATTTAATATGTTTATTTTCTAATCTCTGCACACCATGGGCTTTCAGTTGAGTATCCCAAATATGAGTTATGTCAGTACACTTATGTTTGAATTTTTTTACAATTTTTTATTCCTTTGAAAGTAAGTATAAACTGTGAATTGTATCGATTCACATTCCAGGACATAATCTTATATTGAATAGCCATCTATAACATGAAAATCAATATTCTGGAAAAATGAGACAAGGATACGTAATAGAGCGCCATACCACTCTGACTGCACAAAAATAAATAACGCCTGAGAGAAAATATATGTAGTACTCACAATAAGTCCCAAAATTGAAGAATTACAGGGACAAATGAGGCAGATAGGCATTTGGCCAGGTCATACATTTCAATGCCATGAAACTATAATGTGTCTTTGTTGGGGCCAAGCCAAGAGGCAGCCAAAACCTCAATGTTTTAATTATATTACTCTAGGTACAATATAACTCAATTGCATCCAGAATTATAATTACTCAATTGAAATAATATTCATATGAACTGTTGGCTGCAACACATTATACTGGACAACAAAAAAAAATAGTTGTTTGTAACTGTAGCAGATATGTGAAAATTTCAAGCATATAAACTTATGTGGAAGCACCATGAATTTTCCCAGTTCTCTCTTAACTGAGCTAAACAGATGAGTATTCTTCAAGACAACCATTAGGAAAAAAATCAGGTAACAAAACTAGAAAGAAGTCAGTGAAGTAAATTCATAACAACTGCATTTCAGCATTCGAGGAAATGCTGAGGTTCCTTAAGAGAGGAGATGATGCGTACTTTGGTTTTGTGAAGCACTTTCACTTTTACTGGATGGAGGAGTAAAGGCTGCTGCCTGTTATTATTCAAAGAGGTGAGGGCTGGCTAAAGGCTTTATGATGCAACATTATAAATTAATTAAAGCAGGAGACAAACTCAAGCTTGGAACAACTGTGGACCAGACTGCTGAAAAGCTTTTAGGATGTTTGACTATCCCTTAAGTGTAGCAAATTCTAGATCAACATGTGTGAATTGTTCCCTTTAGAATCTGGGTGCTCAGTATAAACTTGATTGGCTCTCAAATGCACATCTCCCAGCCAGAGCTAGGAACCAGATAGGAAGATGTCATTGGAAATATGTGATTGTGTCTGCTCCATTCCCATTCTCTGGTAAGGTTACCAAAATTTCGATGGGCGATTTTGCTTTTTCAATTCCGGTAAAAGTGGTTTGGAAATAATGCCATCTTGCCTTTGGATTCTCACTTTTAACATGTTCATAATTTTGCCCAGTATTACTAATGAGATGGGCAGTGTTGATCTTTTTTTTTCTCCATATCACAGTAAATAGGCTTACCATCTGTTCACGGTTTTGTCAAGGTCGATTTTGGACTATCCACAAAAGAGTTAAAAGTCTGTAAGTGCTGAACATGAGTTTCTTGCTGCTCCACTATCTGTAGTTGTTGCCTGGCTTTTTTGGCTGGGCTCTTAGAAGTGGCCAAAGTGATATCTAGAGCCAAATCTTCCAAACCTCTTTTGTTCACGGGCTTCATTTCAGCAACAAAGTGTTTTGAAAAAGAATGACCCTTTTTTGGTGGTTTTGAGTGAGCAAGAAACAAATCTTTGCAATGTGGCACTAGAGTAGTGTATTTTAATGTATGCTTAATTATTTCCCTTCTTCTTTAATAGCTTTTCCAGATTTTTAGGGTCAAAGATTTACCTTTATGTGTTCTTCGGCATATTTTCTGCATCACTGAAATCTTAGAACCTAATTGATGTAGTTAAAGAGTAAACAAAAAGAGTGGATAAAAAAATGGTTTATTTCTTTTTGTTTTGTTCTTGCCTTATTGATAAAAAAAAATACATTACTGTGCAAAAGTCTTAGGAACCTGAGAAAATTATGCTTACAAGCTGTTTACTGCTTGCGTTAATAGAGTGGTTTTGGGGTGGTTTTATGTATGGCAAAGTGTTAATAGACCTCTTACCTCATGGAAGCCCATTTTACCAAGCCAGGTCTTTGATTAGCTCCATCAAATACCCAGTTTGGCTATTTATAGGCCAGTAGATTAAAACAGGTGTGCTGCTTATGGAATTGTATTAATTCACCTAATGACTGGTGGCACTGAGCAGAAACCTGGAGCCAAACCTGTGTAAAATATTGGTTAATTTTTAGAAAAAAATTTTGTATACTTTTATAGCTTTCATTTTTGTTTGCATTTATTCTAATATTCAGCTGTGTTTTGCTAGCAGAAAGAAGCCCACTGCTGATATAAATGACTTTTTACACAGAAGCCTAAGATTTTTGCACAGGACTGACTTATTATTATTTTAAAGGCTGTAGATGTAGGAGACAAGGGCAAGGGCTTTGATTTGTAGTCTTTGGAATTGTTTTGAAATGCAATTGGAAGGCCTAAAATGCATTTAAGTATTGTATTTATGTATTAATTCCAGGCATGGCAGCTGCATGAGCTCAGAATATAAACATAAATTGGAAACAATCGTCTAACGCTCAGCAAGTTTTTTCCTACTAACATATAAGACCACTAGAAACCTTTAACCCTTTACTTTTCAAACATGTATGTTTTAAAATAAAGGAAGCATATGACTTTCTTTGCTGCTGCATGCTGTAACCACAACCCTCATGTATTCACATGTAAAACAGCAATCTGAGTACATGAATAGCTATTTCGTGATTGGCTCATTGTGTTGTGGGGGCAGTAAGAACACACCCCATTTCACCTCTAAAAACAAAAGCAAATGCTTGAGAGAGAACACTTAGAGAGAGAGAAAAATATAATATATAAGCTAATATATAAGCTGTTTTATATATATATGTATTATGGGTGTGCAGAGCATCCCGAATATTGTATTTGTCTCCACCCCATATATATACTCCTCAAGGGTATGTGGGCCACCGAATGTCGCAACAATCCTCTGCAAAAAAAGAAAGCCCCTCCCCCCTCTTTCCACTCGGGATGTAAGTCCGAGTTCTCTTGTGTTGTGTGTATGTGCGCATGCGCAAGTTCTCTCTTGGTGTGTGTGCGCGAGTACCATAATCGGTTATCGGTTTTATATCAGTAGAAAGTCTTCACGATCTCATATCGTCATATCGCATACCCCTAACTTGTATAAATATAAAAGCTGTAGTGTTGTAGTGTATAGAGTTGTAAAGATGATGTATCAATTTTAATTTAGAAAGGCCATGAACATGAATTGTTGCATCAAGACTTGGGATATGTAAGACTATTCATTGCTGAACATTCAAAATCACAGATGATATGGTATGGATCAGTGAAAAGAAGTCGAAATGACATTTGTTTTAGATGCAATGGCAGTTCATGATTTCTATGAAAACAAAATGATTAAGCAGCTACATCAGGTAATGGGTTAGGCAAGATGTCCATTTAGTCTCCTGCTTACACATTGAAATCTTTATTGTGAATATGTTTTCTTTTGGTGATTTACATCTGTTGGTACAGTTGGTCAACATTTAAAAAAATCAATAGCAGAATATACATTGGCATAAGGCAACTCTGTGCCTCATTCAGCACCTGCTGATCAGAGAAAATAAAGTTGAACAGCTTGTGCCGAAGGTGACTTCAGTGGAGGTACAGAGAGAGCATGACTCGCAGTCTCTTTCTTTCTGTCTTTCTTTCTTTCATCCTTTCTTTTTCTTTCTTTCTCTATTCCTTTCCTTCCTATCTTTTCAATCAATTTCTCTCTCTCTCTCTTCCTCTCTCTCTCTTCCTCTCCCTCTCCCTCCCTCTCTACTCTCTGTCCCTCATGGATTTTTCTATCTGATATTAGTGTTGGAAATTACCTTGTTTTTCTTTTTTCTTTTGTATTACTTTGGTGTAATTGTTGAGTGTGAGACATGCACTGTCAAGAAGAGGTAATGGGCTGCCGCTTAGTCCAAAACTCGCCAGACTGCTTTTGAGATTAGAGTTACCTTGACAACCATGAGTAGAGGTCAGATGAGGGGCTAAAAGCTGCTGATTAAATTGCCCAGTCTTTGCATCCCTTGAAGAGAGGGGTGATTTTATTGTTTGATTTTCAAGAGTTGATTAGCTAATAAGTACAAGCTTATTTTTAGAGCTAAACACATTAAATGCTATAATGAAAACAGTACATAAAGTATGTTATAAGAATGGAATGCAAATGATATTATAATTGCAAAAAAAGGATAATCTTCAATTAAATTTTTGCAACCATGCAGAATTAGAATTATTTGCTCCAGTCAGTTTTTATGTAATGCATTGAGACTTGCAATATTTAAAGCTACTACAAATCCATTACTCATGCATTTTTGACCATATATATTTTTTCAGTAGGTACAATAGTGATGATTTTTCTTTAAATGTGTTGCTGAATGTTTGTAAATGTTAAACAGATATTACAGCTATATCTGTATTTTTCTTTTTTGAATGCTTATCAAATATAGCTTTTCTTTCTCACCCTTGATAACAGTAGAACTCAGTAGGCACCCAAAGAAAATTCTTTTAAGTTGCTCAAACTACATTCAGGTCTCCCCAGTTTGATCCCATCCATTTCCACCCACTGGCTAGGTCTCCCCGAACCATATGACATCAGCAACACTGGAAGATGAAGGCTAACACATGTGACCTTTAACTCCCTTGAAACAGCCCTGCATCTTTTTGAAATGCCACTAATGCAACATAATGGACATCTCACACTCATGGAGAAGAATGGTAACTGTCAGTTCTGTTATGTCAATGACCAGACACCCACTCTGGTTAGATGAGGAGACAGTGAGGCCCATTATGATACCTTGGACTCCTGGATGACTATGGCGACATGGGATAGAACACACCTTTGCATGGATTAAAGTTTTCTGTCGCTATGACCGATTCCGTCAACTGAGTGGACTTAAGCTAAATTATGAGATTGATGCGGATCTGAAGGTAAACTAATGTTATGCAAGCTTTGGCAGACAAAGTTCTGGATATCCTGTCTTTTTCTTTGGGTATATTATGATTTAATTGTTCTTTCTAAAAATGAAAATAAACGTTATGGTTTCGGCAGTTCACTTAAACATTGGCGGCTGCGGAGTAGCCTACAGGCTTCAAGCTATTTCCCGACTCTTGTTTAATGCCAAACTTCATAACGAGTCCCCAGTATTTAGTGCGACATCAGTTTCAAAGGCTTTTATTGTCCCAAACAAAGGCAAGATCTGCAAAAGGGTGAATGGCAGGGGCTTCTTGTTGTCTTGCGTATCCAGGAATAATAATAGGCTAGTAGTAGTATATTTTACATTTTCAAAAATGATCAGAATAGAATATATTTATGATTGGAAGTCAGTGGGTGTGTCATGAATGTCGCATTCGCTAATAGAAGCTTTAAAAAAGAGGAAAACCGTGGAGAAAGCCCTTTGCTTAAATGGATAAAGAATGCAAAACTCTAAAGCTCAAGATTCAGGACTGTGGCTCTGGTATCGCAAATGCTGCGAGAGCTTACGTTCCGTTAAAAATAAATAAGAGTAGTTTTGGGTCGGGAGCTTGGGAAATATCCCTTTTTATCAATGTTGAATATTGAAAGGTATGGCCGAAGTGCATGCCAAAATTAGATTGGAGCATCGCACTTTGTAAGCAACAGTATGCAGAATTCAGCCTGTTTTGGAGTGATCTTTTAATGGAGATCACAGATGTGTCAGACATCAACAAAACGTTCAAAATAAGTAAAGATCGGCTTTATTAAATAATAATGGCCAGCCGTTTAATTCACAGTGTTAAAAATTTGATCCATGGCCAAGGAGGTATGGGCCCGTGACAGGGAGCATTGGGTTTAAAAAAAAAAAAAAAAACTCAGTCAGATTATTTTTGTTTGACTTTAATCCATGAATTTGTGTGGTCCTGATGCGTGGATGGGCTTTAGGGCATGGCATGGCTTCTTGTTGGCTGTAAAGAGGCAAAACCTGTAAAACTCTTCAGACAAACATTTCAGAGAAGACAGGTATTCACAAAGAGTTTAGTCCTAAACCACAAGTCTACAGAACCTTAATGAAGATTTGGATGATATTTGGGCTGGTTGTGAAGTTTTGGTGAAGTAATCTCAGGGAAACTCTTTGGGTTATTTGAGTCACTATTGATTTCTTATGTATGGTTTGTTAGTGATGTTCACTTTGTGGCTCCAGTGCCTAACTACAGAAGACTAACTATTTCTTAAAGAAAGTTTTTTTTAGAGAAATGAATCATTTATTGGTATAGTGTAGAGATTACTAGCACTGACACTGAAGCAAGAAAGTGGAGCTTGATTCATAACAAATCACTATACAAATATGAGACCTAACAGTAAGTAACAATTTGGATAAAAATATCTGCCAGGTTCTGTGAATGTAAATGTAATGTAAATAGTACCCCCATCTTGGTAAGAAATACTTATCTTGAAAAGAAACATAGAAACACTTTTTCTCTGAGTACTAGATCCTTTTAAGTGGGGATTGCCCTTTCATAATTGCAAAAGCAAAGACAAAATACAGAGTTAAAAAGCTAAATTTGTACTGCTGTCTTATCTTTTCTTCTCCCTTTTTCAGCTTGGTAATTGCTCCGTGGGTAATTACTCCACAGGGGGTTATGGTTGTGGTAACAAACACAGTGGTGCAAAAAAAATAGCCTCAGTCACATAAAGCCAAAGTATGGCTAAAGTAGCACATCAAAGAGCAGAATAGAGAAAGAGGTGCAGTTCCATACAATGTTGGTGTCAGCAGGGGGCTGTGGGGATACAGACGTGACCATGTCCCAAATGCAACAGCAAAGAAAAAGAAGAGTTGCCTTTGAGATGGAAATTGCAGGGAGGTAGAGAGGGTGTCACAGACTGTATGAAAAATTCAAAAGAACCTTTTGAGTTTTGATGGGCAATCGCTGTGAGCGAGAGAGTGGACAAGTCTAGAACCGCAATGCTCAATATGATTCTCAGTCTTGAAATATTTTGAAAAAAGAGTTTTTGTTTCCCTTGGCATCTGTAGATGTAACTCGTAACCAGAAAGGGGCATGATGTGGTGCTACCATCTAACAGAGGAATAACAGATACGGTTATTCCAAAGATTTTAATCCTAAATGATTTGGACACTAACATTGCCAATGTTGCTTCTGGAAATCCTTTGTACAATAATTAAATAATGTTCTGCTCTGCCTGCACAGAATATATTTTGTGTTAAATTGTTACATCAGATGATGTGTGTGGGTGTGTGGTTGTGGGTGGGTGTGGGTGTGGGTGGGGCTGTGGGTGGGTGTGGGTGGATAACATTTACAGAAACCACAAGCCTGTGTTAGGCATGAGTTTAGAATCTGTTTCATGAGGGTGTATAAACCATGAATTCAGGTATGATTGAGAATAAAAACATAATGTAGTTAATATGGAGCCCTGGGTAATGTGGTTGGAGTGATGCTGACAGTAATGAACCAATAGCTTTGGGTCAATTAGAGAAAACATCTGTTTACAGCCAGACTGGTAACAGCATGTAAATGTGCACTTTTCCTTGGTGCTATGGATAATTAACCATGTTATTCTTAACCAACATGCTACTGTATGCTGTGTGTTGTGTTTTTTCCGATAATGTTATATTAAAATAGATCCTCTTAGGTTAATGTCAGTCAGCCATTCAGTAATTCTCAGGTTCTGAAATATTTTTAATTCTTATTAATTATCTGATCCAGTTTGTCTCCCGGGTCTAAGTATATAATGATAAAATATTAAGGTTACATGATAATTTATAATCTAACCCTTGGATAATTTTTAATTAATGTCTGTTGGCCCGTGGCAGTGGGGAATAGTTTTACTGGAATGTGTTGTGTTTTTGGAATTCTTCCCCTTTGTTGCAGAGGCAGTTAATGAGCTTGAATGTCTTTAATTCCCATTTCAAAACACATGAAACAATTTTTTCTCATCGTGCAATATACATATTGTAATCAAGTCTTTTGGGTATTGAAATCATTATCCATTATCGGTTCATTTTAGTATGACAATTTAAAACTAAGCATTTCTTTCAAAATGAAGTTCTTCAATGCTTGTCCTTAAAAATAATTTTAGCAGTTTTGGGGTTGTAGTGTTGATTGTGCCAGTGTAATAAATAAGTTTCTTGAGATGTCAAATAAAGTGTTATCTTCTATGTATAAAAGCCTTATGCATAAAATGTGCAATAATATTTGTTTTAATTTACTATATTTGTTCAGAGTAGAGATGCTGTTCGACTAGATGGATATCTAAAAACCTTTAAACCTTAAATATATTTAAATTCAATCATGTGTTTGGAAATGCCATGAATGATTTGTTGCAAACAAATTCATTTTTGTAAAAGCAATAAAATAATTAGCCTGGCTAGACAGTAAAGCTACTCAAAATCACTATTGCCTCTCAAAGACTCCATAATTAATGGCCCACTTTAAGACACTGGGCAAAAACAAACAGACAAACAAAAAAATGTTCCTCAGAAATTGTTTACCATTCATCTAAAATAATTTATTCATAGTAATAGTAATAATATTAGATTCTAATAGAAACTTCTATCCCTAGTCTCCGGGAACTCCAGGAATGACAGGAATGATACATCATTGTACCAGAAATGCCATTGAAATTCCATGATTCTCAATACCCAGTTGGATACCACAATAAAAAAGTCCAGTGTACTTCAACATGTTCTCTTTTATTAAAAACAAGCTTTTTGATGTGGTCAACTATGTGTGTGTTTGCTGACTTTGCTTTTGCCTCACTTTGCTGATACATTAAAATCAAGAGATTTCAGGTACCTGGTATAGCTCAATAAGTGCAAGAAAACAGCAGAGACCACACACACACATACACACACATACAAGCACATACACGCACATAAAAGCAAGCAGTGGTCTAAATTTACTGACATGGTGACAGATCATTAGTCTGGAAATATTCATTAATGTTGTAGTTTGAAGACAGATGAGGCAGAGTGAGCAGTAAGAAAGGTGAGCAGTAAGAAAAGGCTACTGCTTTGAGCTCTGGTTACATAATGTTTAGCTGTAGGACAGTTAATAGTTTAGCTCCTGCAAAAAAATTGTATTAACCATAGTTGGTTGCACAATAAATTCTCAGTGTTTAAAACTTTAGATGTATTTTTCATAGAATGTTAATCTCAAATGAAAGTCACCCCCTTTGAAATCTTTGAATTAATGTGGATATCTGTCTTTGAGGTGTTTTGCACGTAAACGCATTCTTTTATCTGAAAAGTTCACTGACATGGTGTGCATACTTTATCTGCATTTCACGCTGGAAAAACAAAGACCAGCACATTTTCAGATTTTTGATATTGTCTTGGTACCAAAGCATCAGTTATTGTAGCATCCTTATCCATAATTAGCAGTTTTTATTACCATTTCTTATTGAATACAAGCCTATAACTTAGGCTACAATGGTCATGACATTTTTTATCAGTATATGACAGTCAGGGGCGCTGCCAGAAATCTAGGGCCGCATGAAAGATTACAATCCCCCCCTCCCCTTTATAAACGTAATATTACTCGCCCCTAACAGGGCCCCATGTCAGTGCTGGGCCCCTAGAATCGTTCTAACCTTTCCCCCCTCTGGCGGCGCCCCTGATGACAGTTGTACGTTTTGATAAACTACATCTCCCAGCTCTCTTTAGCACACTACGGCCACAGCGCTGAGGCTCCGCCAGATC
>JBBKCR010000006.1:10974772-10993395 GCA_037577295.1 Ladigesia roloffi | reverse complement strand
ATCTATCTATCTATCTATCTATCTATCTATCTATCTATCTATCTATCTATCTATCTATCTATCTATCTATCTATCTGGCTACTATATATATCCAATTTGAAATAAATTGAATAGGAAACTAACCTGAACTTTGTGTTTTTAATCAGTTTATTTATTTATTTATTTGTTTGTTTTTGCCTCAGAACCATTTAATCATGTCACAGAATATATGTCTAATTTGTGTGTGTTACATCATTGTGCGGTGTTGTCCTGATTTGGCTTTGCCTTCATTAGCATGAACAGTGCCATCATTATAGTGAAGGCAAATTCATACCAGGCCCTGTGCAGTCATGCAGTGCAGATCAAGTCTGTCTAGCTTTGGCATTTTCCTTGTAGATTTTATTGCTACATTTTCAGGAACTTGCACTGAAAGGCATTAGGACTAACCAAATAACTCCCTCAGGCAACTGTTTATTATTTCTCCAAAAAATACACTTCTGATTGAAAATCAGTAAATTGTATTGAGCATAAGTTGACCATGATCCTCGGTAATTAATGCATGTCATACACTGTCGCCTGATGCTGTTTTTATAAGAACTGGTCAGTTGAGCCATGAAAGAGAGGTTGGATTCTGGGACTTACTTTCAAACGTAGCAAAAACTATGCTCCCTTTCTGTAGGTGGTTGTGATGCATTTAAATACACGAATCAAACAAGTCTATACGATGAATTAAATCTACTTAGATGGTATTATTAAATGTCATGTGTGTGCAAGGTTTCATTAATCTGACATTGCATTTTATAGACACCTTTTTATAAGAGGCAAACCATGCAGTCCAAACAGACCACATAATGAAGCAATTTGTGGGGCAGGTCCTGGTTCTATTTTATATGCTTAAGCAGTTGAGAAATCTGAGATCATGTATGTTTCCATTATTTCTGAGTTTCAGGCATGCTGCCAGAGCCTTGTAGAGGGGAGCTTCTCTCTCAGCTTGATATTAAATTGTCAGAACTGCCTGTGACATATATTAATTTCATCTGGGAGCATGATGGATGGAATTTTCTTTATGAAATACCCCCTTTAGCCCCCCCTATTGAGACCTGGGTCGGCAGACAGAAGGCAGACGGAACTTTAATAAGCTTAGGAAGAATCAAGTAGAAACTGTAGCGTGTGCTCCCTCACAGCTTTTCCCCGATAAAAAAGATCCAATAAATAATGTTTGTTACAGAGGTCTCTAGCCTTTGCAGCTTTTTGTGTCCATAGAAAACCAAGGAGACTAGAGAGTGAAAGAGAATGCATCATGGAAATTATGTATGGAATAATGTTGTGAGGAGTAGTTCTTCAGGCCTCCTGAAGGACTTTCAGAGGCTCTCATTTTCAATCCAGTCCCTGCACTTAAAATTTAAGTATGAATAATTCAAGCAGAACAAATGCATTTAAAATAAGGCCTGACACAGTGAAGTAACAGGTGCAGATGATTCGGTGGTGATGAGTACACTGGTGGTGCTGACTGCTGAGTGGTTGGAACACCTTATCTAGTCTCCTTGTATATTTTTTAGGCTTTGGCTGTCTGTTGTAGTAAACATTTGTTCCCATTGCTTTAATCTAGTCTACTTAAGATTCCATTAATAAGAGAGTTTGACAGGTATAAAACAGGCAATTTTAAGCAAAATATGAAGAACTAATGTGTGGCCCACACGCAGTAATGTATCTATCATATCTTAAGTACTTTTTAAGTCTGAAACGGACTATGATCTGTCCAAGCTTTCTCATGTTCCTCGCTGTCTCTGACAATACTCCATGGAGTTTTACCATAAGCAGTGCAGTAACTCACACTTAGACCTCATTTAATCCTTTCTGTGCACTTTTATTGTTAATTAAACTGAATTCCAGCAGAGTCCAGACAGCTTCACCTTGTGAGGTCCTCAGAGAGGGTTTGTGGAACAGTATTACTCAGAATCACTGATGAGCAAGTGTTCATATGGTCAGATTTAAGCCTGAGGTTCATCAGTTGAGTCAGCTCTGTGGTTTGTTCTACCTCTGGGTCCTCCAACAGACAGGCATAGTCCCGCAGATGCATTCAGCAATACTTTAGATACCCTTACACCCTGCAGAGCATTTCACAGTGTCACAACACAGATGACTCAGTAGATCAGTGTCCTTCTCTGGGGGCGGTTTTGAAGATAGAGAAAACATTTTATAGAAACATGGTAATGATCTGAACTCCTGACCCTGCTGCATCCCCTTATCAAAAACATTTATTAAAATATAGTTTATCTGTAGACAGCCATTAATAAGTCTCCAATCTCAAGTTTGACAGCGTTCAACACTGGAAACAGGTGATCATTAATGTTAGACATATGTATTTTTGCCACCTTTAGCTAAATATATCCTATATTCTTTCAGTAATGTATTTCAGTTGCTATACCCTTTGACACTACTTTCTATTTACACCATGGTAGTTTTCTTTTCATTTTCAAGAACAGAGAAAGAGAGAGATAAATGCACTTTTGATCCCCAGGATGAAATGTTGTATTCATATGTAAATGTTTATAATATTTATAAATATTTATATAGCTCTCATGAGCTTGCTTTAAACACAAGGTCTAAGATCGACACCTTACTGAAGTCTTGTATTTTCCATGTTCCTCTAACCTATAGCAGCGTCAGTGGACGCCGTGGGTGTAGTTCACCCGTGAGCAAGGATGAAGATCTTTTTTTTTAGAATATAGAAATATTATCTAGATTTGTAAACATATAAAATATATATGTAAACCAAGGGCATCGGAAGCATTTTTTATGTTAGGGGGGGCGCTTAGGGGCGGGGTTTGTGTGTAGAGGCGGGGTTTGTGTGTGGAGGCGGGGTTTGGGTGGCGACGGAGTTGCTGCGTGCGTGCAAAGCCCTGTTAAATCTTTAATCTTTGCTAAAAGAATCCACTCCACGTAATCGATAGAAGAATGCAAAACACTGGAAATCAGCTTGGGTTTTCCTCCAACTCACCACATGCAAGTGAAATGATGCGTCGATGAACAGACAGGCTGCTCGGATTTCCAGCGGTGTGTGTCCTTCTATCGGTGTAGAGGAGTGGATTCTAGATTCATCAGCGCTAGTGAACTCATTATTTATGTTAAATGTGGGGAGTTCAAACGAATCATTATGAAATGTGAAGGGGACACTTCCCTTTTGGTTGAATGGCGAAGACGGCCATGATGTAAGCAATCTTTTGAACATGATCTAAAATGTTTTTCCAATGAATTCTGATGCATATTTTTAAGCTCCAAGAGAGTCTAACTATTATCAAATGTTGTGAAGGAAAATAATGCCTGTTGACTCATTTAAAAAGAAAATTTGGTGAATGCAGTCTTTTAAAAAAATCTTAAACATATCTACTTTTTTCACAGTAAAAATATTTTTACTGTAATGTGATGCATTGAATTATATACTGAAAACTCTGCTTAAGCTTTATCAAAGAACATTGTATAATAATTCTTGGAATACTTGAAAAAGTCAATGTCTTTGAAGCTTCAGCATTCTAATTTGTAGGTGTTACAGATCTAGTTTAGTTCATACAGTTTATTACATGCAATGAATGCTTCTAATTTCATTCCTGGGTTCTTAGTAACTTGGACAGCATTTCATCTTTTAATTGGACTAAGTGGATGAGCATATGCGCGTTGAAGGTCACGATGCTTGGGTGGTGTTTGAGAGGGCTTGTTTGCAGTCATGGGGCATGGAGAGTCTCAGATGGGTCAGATTTCCTCTGAGCTGCTCCTCCAGACAGCTGCTAGCTCATCCACATGCTGTACTGCCCCAGCTACACATCCACAAAATCCCTCTTGGCTGAGACCTTTTCCTCTGTGCTTCTCTTTTTCTTTTGGTCTTTTAAAGACATGAAGGTGATCTCCACAACCATGACCAAGATTATTGCTCCTAGTCTCCCTGAAGCCCTGCCTCTGGCAGAACCGATGACGGCTTTTGTGTCTCGATATGGCAGAATGAGTATAAGGCCAATAACCAGTAGCTCATCAGCTAGGTTATGTTCTTGTTCTTGAAATGAAAGTGTCATTATGCTAGCAAAGAAAGCTTTATAGGAGAAGCTTCTTGTTTACTCAGACCTGAACGCCAGAGAATGTGAGTTTTCATGGCTGTGGAGCAATTAAGCGTCATTGCTTGCTGAATTGTTCATGGACATGGTGCATAATGTCACAAAAAGCGTCACAGAATTTTATGACCTTCATTGTCGTTGAACCCCCCCCCCCCCCCCCCACACACACACACACACACACCAGACTTCGTCATTGTCATTACTGTAGAAAAGCAGCTTGTTGAACAGCTGTTGGAGTCTCTTCAAGATCCTCTCTTTATTTGAGCTTTTCCCTCTCTCTCGATCTTTCTTCCCTGCACAATGAGAAAATGCAGATTGCTGTGGGCGGTGGTGAGAAACATGCTGGCAGGTGTTCAAGGATGTGTTTGGGGTTTTTTGGAAGGCTGTCCTTAAATTAGCAATCATGAATTAATTAGTTACCAATTATCCGCGAGCCCTAATTATTGTGATAAACGCCAAAGTGCTGGGTCTGTTTCCAGGTACTGACAGGGGAAAAGAACACAAAACAAACAAATGATATTTCCAGAAACTGAGAGTGCTTGGCTGTGTCTCTTTACTGTATCCAGAATCCCTCTTGTTTTGCATCAGTATGTCAGAAAGGATGAGGGGAATCCCAAGATGTTTTGCCACAGCTACTAAATTCTCCTTTTTCCTCCGTCATTATCATTATTAGTAGTAGTAGTAATAGTAGTATCATTGTTGTTGTTGTTGTTGTTTTTGTTGTTAATGTTATAATTGTTATTGTTGTTATTATTATTATTAATATTATTATACATCCCTTTTTAATTATACTCTTGTAGCATGCATCCTGTTGTGCTCTGTAACATGCATCCCATTGTGATCTGTCAAATACAAGCAGCATAATTGCATCAAATGTATACATTGTATATATATCACACGAAACATAGGCCTTGTTTCCTCTTCTACAACTGTAACTAATTTAACTAAAATGTAACTAATGAAGGCCCTGCTAATTAGTTGAATCTTATTATTTTAATGAGTCAGCTGTACTTCAGATCTGTGCCCCAGTGGAACTCAGTTTGACAACCCAACTTAAAACAAGGAAGATATCAATTTAAGTACAGGAAACATACGGATAATGAATTATGTCTGATTAAAGTATAATCTGTCTTACATACATACACATACTCATACAAGACCATGAGTTTAACTCCACTCAGGAAGGTTCTGAAGGCATGCATTTTAAATGGTCACTGGGCTTCAATTAAAATTCTGTTTACTTGTTTGGAGAATTAGATGAACCTTTGCTCTTGTTTTGAGAAGATTGAAAAGAGTGACAGAAAATTACTTTCTTGTTTTTGTCTTTAACCCTAAATAGATGCCTGTTCCCCCTGCCTGGCCTCACATTGACATGGTGCTATTACCAGCCGTAAAGTGCTGTAAAGTTTTCTTAAATTGGTAGACGTTCATCTTTGAAGTTTCTGACCCATTAATTGAATATAAATTGTCTGTTATTACTGCTATATGGTCTCTACACTACTCTACACTACTGTTTTCAGCAGTATTATATTTACAGGGTGATTCAAACACACTTCCAGATGAGAGCTACTAGGGGTTTTATTCAGTCAAGTTTTTTATTTAACCAAAAAAGATTTATTTTGGCCAATCTTTAGCCTTGAAGAGACAGATTCACTTTGATGTTTTTAAGAGACATTATACAGTATTTAAAAAATATTGAATTATATTTTACATAGATGAAATAGAGACATTGGTAAAAGATAAAGAAATATGTAGTGTATGTATCGCAGTCTGAAAAGATCACAAAGACGTAACTTGCATTTAGTGCTTTTCTTGTGAAGGACTGCTAAACAAAGCAAAAATCCTTCACAGTGGTGTGGTTGAGGTGAGACAGAATGTTGAATCAGGGTGTTTTATTTCTCATTCTTCACCTGGAAAATAGAAATCATTAACAGCATGAGCAGTGCAGAGGTGTTTTGTATGTGCACAAGGAGAAAATCACACTCCTGCCCTCTCTTACAGAGGCTGCGTACACACACATACACACACACACACACACATACTGTATTGTATACATGCTTTCCCCCTTACTGTCAGTACTTTATGGCGTCCTCAGAGGACAAGAGGGAGGCTGGGAAGGAGGGTTAGAGAGGCCTTTTGCTGCCATCTCATAACTGTCTTGTATTTCTGTTATTGATTGTTTTTGTCTGGGGTATTGACTGTTTTGCAAGGGCAGGCTGAGTATAATAGGAAAATTACACTCCTCCTTTGTCCTTTAACAAAAGGTGTATGCTTCTGTGCCCTTCTGTGGTTGCGGATGTCATGCAGGATGAAGGTTTCTGCACTGGCATGTCACGGCAGAACACTGGGTTATTTGTAGTTTGTTGTTAGTTATCAGGTCCACAAATTTCACCTTGTGTTTCTTTTCTGTAAAGAAACAATGAATGTTTTGTAAAAGATTCAATGTTTTTAGATTTATGAAGTACAACGTTTTACCATAATCATTATTTTGGTTTTTTTCTATTTGCTCAATATTTGATAAAACCAGAACGAAGTCTACTCAGTGTTGGACAAGTCATCTTTGATTATTGACAAATCAGTGAAAATCAAATCATGTAATGTGTGTGGATTTTTTACCTTGAGTTAGAGACATGATAGTTCCTCCATCTGACAAGTTTCAGAAGCTTTCTTAGAACTTAGAATTAGTGGATTTAACGATAAAGCATGTTGAAATGATGAATGGCATTTGCGTCCAATCAATGACAATTCTCTGTGCCTTCTTGAATATTTTGCTTCATGAGCTCATAACCATCACAAATCACATTTTCTTTTATTTTCTCAATGATCTACCAATTTGGTCCCCTTTCTTTTTAAATAATCAAAGTATGTGATCTCCCAGATCTGCTTGAGTTTAACAGATGATGTGAGATGTGTGGAAATTCAAGTAAATCATTAGTTAATTCATTGGCATTAATTTACTAGTGCACTTTTTACAATCCTTATTACAGTAATGTGACACACACAGTCTTTTAGTGTTTATTTATTTATTTTTTTGATTAAATTATTAAATTATTTTTGATTAAATTATTAAATTATTTTCAATAGAAAATATTGAATCATGCCTGTAGTTCTTAAATATGAAAGTTCTTGTAGCTTTACAGATGCCCTAATGTGTAAATATGTGTTCCAGGTGATGGTGTTTGTCCATGCCCGTAACTCCACTGTGCGCACAGCCATGAGTTTAATTGAGATGGCCAAGAACAGAGGGGAGTCAACATTCTTCCAGCCAGACCAGGGCCCGGATTATGGTCACTGTGAAAAGCAGGTGAGCAACAGCATTGACCAAATAAGCCATTCCCAAAGTCTCATTATATACTCAGTATCATATAAAGGAGTTACATAGAGAGATTTTGTTTGTTTGCAAACCAAACTCTGTGTGGACTGTGAACATTCTTCCTGATGAACCCTTTTTGCAACTACTTGACTTTGGTACTTTTTAGTTGATCTTTCACTTCAGGGCTGCAATGATAAACCATTAATGTTTCACAGAGTATCCATGGCTTTAGTAAAATGGTTTGTGTTGTTTTTGAATGGGCAGCTTTCTGTCTGGCCCACAGTGTGTCATTCACTGAACTACAGTGCACCCCTGTTTTCCAGACAGTGAGAAATGCAACTTGTGACAATTCTCTGTTCTGAGCATACAGTGGCCAGGCAAAGTGATACATGTGAGTTTAATTCATAATATCCTCCCTCAGGCGAGGATTCGGGGAGCTTTTTTTTCTTCCTGCAAGGCCGCTGCGTCCATCGCAGGCTGAACTTGCTATGTGCATCAGTGGAGTTTCACCCGGGCTGGGGCCAGCCGCGGATGAACTGAGTGAGGTTATTTATGAGCACTTATTCATGAGCTCTAAAGCAGAGGAAAGGGAGAGAAATTGAGGTCAGTCACCTCCGCTAGCGCCGGCTCCTCGGGGAAGAGCGGTAAACAGTCCAAGGAAGCCGCAGCGAAGGCCAAGCGGCCCCGGCCTCATTGGAAATGAACCCTGAAGGAGCGGCGCTAAACTTTTCCAACGTCTGCGTATTAGGCAGCAAGCGCGGGCAATTAGAAATCCACAGAGGGCAGCTTTCAGCTCAGGTGTAGAGACCAGCTGCTTAGTCACGGAGAATGGGCTTCTACTGGAGGGAGCCACTGATCATAGTGTGCTCTTCACCTGCTGCAAGCCAAGCTTTCTCATGAGCTTCTCTGCTTATTGTCAATTTAAATCAAGGCAATTTTTACCAGAAAGTTCAAATACTGTTGGCTGATCATATTTAAAGCTGAAACAATTATTTGACATTGGCCATAATGTTATCTATAAAACACTGAAATATTTCTGTTTTCATTTTTTTTATATACATTTTCAAATTGGCACCCAAACTAGAAGGATAATGTTAATGTCTTAACCTGTAGAGGACAGCATTTGACAAATATAGTGGTACATCTGTGAGCAAGTAGTAAAAATAAGTAAAAAGGACAACTTTGACTGAAAGACCAAAATACGTAGAGTAACAGCATTAAAAGTGTACTCCCACATCTCCCTCAAGTCTGAATTAGTTTTGACGGAAGCACAATGTTTACTTTGTCCATCTTTGATTACATTATTGTTACAGGGGCACTAGTCACTGTAACAATATAGGTAAGGATCTGAGAGATTTTGAAAGGGATAAAATTGTGCATGCTGGAAGACAGGGTCTTGCAAGGTGCTCCCAGAATGCAATGGTTATTATCTTCCAAAAGTGGTCCAAAAATAACCACTGGTGAAGCAGCGGCGGGGTCACAGGCACACTGCCTCATTGATACACATGGGAAGCGAAGAGTTTCTTGTTTGGTCCTGTTCCTCAGACGAGCAAATGTATCACACAGTTGTTACTAAAAAGGTTAATGCTATCTAACTCCTTCATGGCAGCAGTTGCAGCTTTCAGCAAGATAATATGCCCTGCCACACTGCAGAATTTGTTTGGGACTGGTTTGAGGAACCTGGTAGAGTTTAAGTTGTTGATTTAGCCTCTATTTTTCCCTGAGCTCAATCCAAGCAAACGTCTGTGTGATCTGCTGTTAATGTCTTTGTGTCCAGTACCACACTGCACTGTAAGTGGTTTTGATGGGTCAGAGCTGTATTTTGTCACAAGGTGGACCTAGACATTATTGGGCAGGTGGTTTTAAAGACATTGCTGATTGATATGTAATGATAATCCTCATATTTATTTCATCCCTCTTTTTTATATTACGTACAGCATTTCTAAATCATCGGTTCAGACAGGCTTAAAACAAAAACACACACAAAAACATTTTTTTGCTTTTTGTGCCTCTGTTTGTCAGAACATTGTAAAACAGCTAGTTACATTTAAAATTAAGGAATTGAAGTTTAGAGTCAACACACTGATAATAAGAAGATCATGAAAGATAGTAAAATAGTTTCGAAAAAAGGCCAATGCTTTTTTGTTGCACCTCATCATATTATCCATGCTAAATTTAGGCCAAAAAATTAATTATTTACTGATAAATTTACATTAATAATGGCTGTCAGTGTATTTATGTTTTGGAAGTACATGTATGTGAAGCACGTTTGCGTATTTTAGAGATATTGTGTCATGTACGTGATTTGTTTTGCTAGTGTATCTGTGTCATTTTTTTTTTTTCAGGGGGACTATTGATTCAAGCCATAAGTTCTGGGTTTAAACTCTGGCTTTAGTATGGCTAAGGGAGCTCTGTGCAGCAGTTCGTTCAAAAATATTTTCTTAGCACATCTGAAAAAGAGCTCTGTTTACAGGGTGCTGAGTAAACGTGCAACTGTGTAATTCTGATCAGTCTATAGCTTTTGGACAGCGTGGGCCCACTTTTGCACTCTTTTTGTGCAACCTGTTCACTCTTTCCAAAACAGTAATAAGAGATACAAACACTTGTGAAGGACAGTACAGCTCAGTGGAGAGGGAGGGGATATTGTCAGAGTTTATGTTGATCTCAGTAGGGAGTCATTTAGAGTCTTCCATAAACTTCATCTCGAAAAAAATATGCTACTCACCGTCGTCACTTGTGAAAAGTAAAAAAATTGTCAAAAGCATCTAAAGTTCCTCCTTTTATCTCTCTGTGTCAGCACATACTGTTAATTCAAATAAACGCACTACCCAAAAAAAGACTTCTCTATTGTGTTCCTCCCATCTGTCATCTTGCCTCTGTGCCCTTTCAGGAGCAAAGACGCTTGTGTTGGTCTGCTGGTCTGAAGTGGCAACTGTCAGAAGGCTGGACAGACCATGTGTTAGCATGCGTGTATTTGTTAAAAGTGGGATTGTCCCCTGCAGCAATGACTGGGCTTAGGTAAAATTGGACAGAAAGGAAGAGTGAAGGAGAAGTGGAGAGACTGGTTTTAGCTTCGTTAGGGATGCTCCAAGCCGGAGGGGCCGGCAGAAGCAGCCAGTGATGGATTGGACTCATCCCAGCTGCATGCAGGCAGAAGGGGATCAATAAGCAGCAGGAGAGGCGAGCACTTTCTCTTTCTCTGGTTTAGTGGAGCTCACTGGACAAACGTGATCAGGCCTCCATTCAGGCCTTTCCCTTTGTGTGTATTCGAAATAAAGCTAGCAGGTGTGCATTAAAATGCCTGGGTTGTTAAATGTGCATGTTAAATGTGAAAATAGCTTGGAGTGAAAGTATGTTCATGTGCGTGGGATCATATATGTATGTTTATGTGGGATTATATATGAATGCTTGTGCGTGCATTATTAATGAGTTGGCACAGATGCCTGTGCAAGTGTGTGCTTGTTATAGATGAGATCAGTGGTGTGTAAATACACAGAGGTGGAGCTAGTTGCCTCTTGGGAAAGTGACGAACACTAACTTCATATTTAAATCTCCCTACAGAAGGTAGAATGATGCATTTAATAACCTTTGCCTCCGTCTCAGGGGTTTTGCCAAGATAGATGCCTCTTTCAGTGTCTTCTCTAATCTGCTTTCTATTTTTATGAGCCAAGCACAAATACACGCACCACATCATATCATTCTCATTTCTCACACTGAGGCAAAGTTGGGTTTTACACAGGGAAAATGGGGTGAGGTGCATTCATATAATTCAGCTTTCTCAGTCCGTATGCATTGCTGAATATGGATGACATCCAGAGTAAAAGTGGCTTGAAAAAGCAAAGCAGACAGATCTGTGTCTGTTCTGGGAAAGCATTAAAAAAATGAAACAGCAGGTTCAACTCGGAGTCATGACTCCCGTGTGGTGACAGTCTGGCATCAAACCAGGTTACAGTACACTCAGGTTGAGGAGTTCTGAGGTTTGCAATTTTCTGCTCTTTAGAAGTAAAAGTGAGCCCAGCTGACCCTGTGATGTGTGTGTTAAGTTTTTATGCATTTCTGCAGGCATGGTCAGCTTTTCAGTAATGCAGACTGCTGAAGTTGCTTGTGGAATAAAGGGTGAGCCAGAGTGCATTTTAGCGGGGTCACATCTCCTGCGGTCTGCAGGACTCTCAGCCCTACTTATCCTCTGATAATACACTGCTTATTTGCTTATGGAAATTGGCCTACATTAATATTTATACCTGTTTTTTTAATCCCCAGTATGCATGTGCAGTGAGAAAATAGAGCACACATAAGGTCAATTATATTATTTGGCCTTATTTATCCTGCTTTAAAAGTCAAAAGTGAGCCCACTACATATCTCCCTTACGCTGTTCATTAATTTGCACCATTGCTTAGTTTAAAGAGGCTGTCAATCAGGCTTAGATATCTTAATGCACTCACTTGAAAAAGTGATAGCAGGAAATCGCAGGAATAATGGCTGTTTATTGAGCTGCTGTCTATGCAGAGTACTCTCTATTAAAGAGCAAAAGTTTCTAATTGAGTAGGGATGTGCAGGGGCGTTTTAAGTGCATTCAAAAGCAAATGTGTGTCTATGTATGTGCGACACAGAGAGTGGGAGAGTGAGAAAAAAGGGGTTGTTCAGGGCAGATATATTTTGTTTATAATGTCAGCATGAAACCTGAATAGTGTAGCTTAATTAGTGCATATTACTGATTATAAAACTGGTCTCTGATTTTAAGTTTTTTTTTTTTTTTTTTCAGAATTAAAAAAATATGCCTCAAAAATTAGATGATTTGGTATCGGATTTAAAATACATTTTAGATTTTTGTTTTGATACCAGCTTGTTTGCAAAAAATACTTATGTGTTACAAGTGTTAACTGTTACAAGCTAAACTGATGATAATATTCTCACTTATTGCATGTGTGTGCTTGCATGGTTGAATGAAATACAGAAAGTCACTGTGTGTGTGCCTGTGTGGAGAGATCTGAGGAAAACTTTAATTATTATTTCCTTATACTTATTTTTATACTATTTTGCACAACATGGCTGTAACTGACATTTGCTTTCATTAACTGTCCATAGTTAAATAGGGTAGACCCATTGTACTGTATTTGCACATTGGTCATAAAGTTTGTATCTCAAAAGCCAAATATTTGGTGGAACACATAAGAATTTGTTTATATTTGAAGCCAATGTACACCAGTCAAACATAACATTAGAAGTTGTGCAGCAAGACCTTCATTGAGTGGATTAGTTTGTTCTACTCATCCCCCAGATACTCGATCTGAATGAGATCTGGGAATATTAGAGTGCCGGAATTCTTTGCCATGTTCCTCAAACCAGGGTGCATGATATTAGCTACTGCTTTTGGGAAAACTGTTAACATTACGTTTACTGCCTAGTCTACAGCAGTGTCTAAGTGTCTATTATGTGTCTAAGGACTTTCCAGGACCTAAGGTTCACCAGCAGCATTTACTTAGACCACTTTTGGTAGGTGGTACCCATTGCATACTTCACCATACAAGCCCAGAATTTTGGGGATCCTGTGATCCAGTTGCCAACCCATCACAATTTGGCCCTTGTCAAAGTTGCTCAGATATTTATGCCTGGCCAGTTTTCCTTCTTTAAATATATTAGCTTCAAGAGCTCACTCTTCACTTGGAAGTCTCACTAGGTACCACTGTATTGAGATAATGCTATTTAAAAATGTCAGTGATTTTAATTTTATGGCTAATCTTTGTGTGTGTTGGTATGTGTATGTTTCATAAAACATAGCTGTGTGTTCCCAGTGCAGGCAGTGCATGTTCATTCTTCATACAATGCATGTTCATTTTCATGAGGCAAAGGAGTTGACTCTGAACAGGGTCCTGAGCATGAGCTGGTTGAAGGACTTGGGTCTATAAATAGAAATGATGGATGGGGATCCCAGTCCGAGGCCCTGCCACAATTCCTAGCCCATTTATTCTGCTTAGCACACAGCAACCCATTATCGCTAGCATGCTTCATATGCTACAATGCTACTCCAAGCCCAGAGTAAGTCAGTGGTTCAATGGTAAGGCAAAATAAAATGTTGCTGTAAATATCGCTGACATTTGTCACAGCAAGAGACAAGTATCGAGAACAAATGATATGTAACAAGACATACAAGAGGGCTACAATGTGAATTGTATCATTTGTCATTGCTAGCATGTTAGCACGCAGCTAAAATATTGGCCTGTGTCAACACACAATTAAAAACACAATAAAAAAATATCTGCAAAATCAATCTGAATAGATCTGGTAAAATTCCATCGTGCCATGTCTCAGAGGTTTTTTTGTTTTGTTTTTTTCCCATTGGGCTCTAATAAACTGAAAATAAATAACACAAGGCACATTTTCAGTGTCATTTTTCTTGTTAGACTGGCTTGTTATTTCCTATGTTGCCAAATTTGCAAATTGTTGCAAAACAGGGAGTCTTGTCCTAAAACCTTACATGCCTTTGGTGCCCATGATTCTGTTGCTGGTTCAGCCGTTGTCCTTCCTCGAGCCAGTTTTGGTTGCATTGCATAACTGATGACCTAGACCTGTGGGAGATGCCCTGACTAGCCATCATAGTATGATTAATATGAAAGTCAGATCCTTACACTTGCCTATTCTTCCTGCTTCCAGCTTGAAGAACTGGTTGTTAACTTGTTGTCTAAAATATCCCCCTTGACAGGTGATGCTGTAACAAGACAATATACACATCACCTGTCTGTGGTTTTAATGTTGAAGTTCTAGTCTAAATATTACACACTCAAATCTGAACGCAGTAAGGATTTATCTTATAACACATTTGTGCAAAAGTATAATTAGAATTTTCTTTGAGTGTCCCGATTCTGGTCTCTCTGAGATTTTTTGCATAATGCGTCACCACGTTTATATTTTGAACACAGCCCTTGTCGTAGCATTTGTGCTAGATACAATATCACTTCTTGTTTCCCAAAGAAAATGTACGCTGTGCAAGATTCCTCTTGTGCCGAACATGTTTCTTGGTCGAGCCTGAGCTGTTTGAAGTCTGTATGGATTATCTAGCTTGAAGGGATCTTGTGAGGAGGGCACCTTGTACTGGCTGTGAGGACTCTGTTCGCTGTTTTAGAGAGTTGAGGCTTGTAGCATTTTGACCGTAGATACTGATGTATTGAAGGGAAGGCTGTGTTGTATGGGTGAAGTGAAAAGATGCCCAAAAATAGAGAAGGGGGTGTGGAAATTCGGGAGGGGGGGACTTTGCCCGCGATTTGTAGCTCTCTCTGGGACCTTCCCTGTCCCTCCCAATCGGCCTTGTCTGGCAGGCGTGACCGCTACCTGCCTCAGACACAGATCGTGGCTCCTGTCTGTTCTACAGAACCCTCCCTGATACCTCATTCAGCACCCGCCTTCCTGGACCGAAGCCCTGGCTCTCAGCCCTCTGCCCCGCACCTGCCACCCACCACTCACCAGCAACCCTGCCTACAGCCGCTGCCTACGAATGGAGGATAGGAGACATCTAGTGGTCAGATATTTTAACTGCAGCCAGATTGCCTTCTGTTCAGCTGAGAAAACAGCAGTGTGCTGCTAATGGCAACAAAATTCTGAAACATCTGTTAGGATTACAAACTGCACTTCCATTTGTATGACGATTTTTTTTCAAATTGTCATTCACTATTAGTCCCATCACCTCAATTAAATTTAGAATTCAGTGGTAGTGTAGTGTTTTTTTGATAACAGTGTTAATAAAACCTTGCTCATTTGATTTAATTTGCCTAGAGAGAGCGAGAGAGAGTGTGTGAGTGAGAGAAGGTTTCTGCAGCAGTGACTCACTCTTCCATGGAAAGGGAGGGCTATTTGAGACATCATAGCGCTGTTGTTGTGGAGCTTATGATCACGCACTGATGTGGATGAAAGGCGGGCCTGCTGCGTGCATGAGGCATGGGGTTGGTTTGGACAGCTCGAGTGGAGTTGTGATGGGCTTTTTTTTTTTTTTTTTTTTTTTTTTTTTTTTTTTTAGTAGAGGAGACGGCAGGTGTGACAGCGGGCTGACAGGCTTCCTCTGTAATGGTGAAAGTGCTCTGTACTCAAAAAGCGCTCATCAGCTTCTGTCGATTTGCTCACCCTCCCCCCCAAACCACCTGGGATGGGCTTACGGTACAGAATTTAGCTCATTAATTTCCATCGATTGTCTGGAGTTTAAACTATTTTTACATCACCACCTGAGGCTGTCCTTATCAAATGGCGTCAAGATGATCCGCATTCTTGTCACCGCTGCTAAGAAAGACCAAAGAGTGACCCAGGAAAAATGGGATGATGTGTTGGGAGAGTGCACGCATCCAGAAATAAACTCCTTTCAGACAGCCACTGCTTCTCGCCGTCTGAGTTTTTTTTTTCTTGTAAGAGGTATTGGTCATACAAATCAGACAATAGAACCACACTGATTGCTGACTCACAGTGTTGTGGGTAGGAAAAAACAACTCCCCAGTCTAAGGATTCAATAATCGTATGTTTGTGAACTCAATAGGATAGTTTGGGCATTTTTAAACGGAGTAGCATTATAAGCACAGTGCCGTGAAAAAGTACTTGCCCCTGTTTCTGATTTCTTATATTTTGAATGTTTGTCCCACTTAAATGTTTTGGATTATCAAACTAATTTATATATTAGACAAAATATCCCAAATAATCACAAAATGCTGTTTTTAAGTGATGATTGTATTTATTTAGGAAAAAACTATTCAAACATACATGGCCCTATGTGAAAAAATAATTGCCCCCTAAACCTTGGAAGTGGTTGTGCCACCCTTAGTAGCAACAACTGCAAGTAAGCTGTTGTAAAAACTGGGAATGAGTCTTTGTGGAATTTTGTCCCAATATTCTTTGCAGAATTGTTTTAATCCAGAGCATGAATTTCCAATTTATGTTCATGCCACAGCATCTCAATTGGATTTAAGTCCAGACTTGGACTTCAAGCCACTCAGAGGGGGACTGAATGAAAGTGTGAGTCATCAGACCAGGACACCTTCTTCCACTGGTGCATGGTCTGGTTTGGTGATGGATAAGGCGCTTTGACTGTACACCATATGCATTAAATGGTGATGCACCATGGTTTGTTCTCATACCTTTCTCTCATAACACGTCAGTGTTCTTTATGTCGTTGTTAATCAGGGTAGTTGCCATTGCCAAAGGACATAATAAACTATGGCCAAATTAGAATTTATTAAAAGTGTGTTTTTTAATTTCCAAATACTGCATTTTTTATTATATTGTGTGTTATTGAAATTTGTTTTCAAGGGCCCACGTGCAAAAAATTTTCTCTTTTTTCCCCTTTTTTCAACATGTGGTGCGTTTCTGGTTGTGATTTTAAGTCCCCAAAATGGTCATTATTCCTTTCTATAATTGTTCTTGTTACTGCTGTTTTAATACCTATATGTGTGAATGGCCTGTGTTTTGCTTGGCTGACCTATACTGTGCCTTATTTAAAAAAGCAGTCAGAGCTGAAACACTTAATCATGAATAGGAGGGGCTAAATTGCTGTTGGTTTATTAGGAGAATATATGTAAATGCACTAATGTCCGTGACATCACGAAAATATTGAATTCAAAATGGGCTGCTGTTTTTCCCATGAGTGAATTTTACATTTTGTGTTAATGTACTACTTTAAAAGGTTTATCGCGATGTTAAGTACATGTTAGACCTACAAATTAGACCTATTTCCCCCGAAATTGTTTTGCTTTATCTTTAAACTTTTTGGTTTCTAATATCACAGTAGGTTATTTGCCTAGAAATAATACTGCGTTCTTAGTATCACAGCACAAATGAACCACAATAACTTGTTTTGTGCCAGTATTCTTGAATAAGTACTTACAACATGTGTTAAGGATTTTGAAATCCCTCCACCGTCCAGACACATTTGCATTTAAGCACACACTAGGTGATGTTAACATTCTGAGAGGGACGCTACTATTGAGAGCTGATGTTGAGAATAGAGAGCGGGGAGATGAGTAGGGGAGAGGGTGGAGAATAGAGCATGAGTGTGTTTGAGTGGCAGCACTTCCTGCACACCCACTCCTCTCATGCAGTGTTAATGACTCTGTCAAACCATCAGCAGAAATATTATGACTATTAAGGACCCCGAAATCAGCAATGAGCCACTCTCTCTGCAAATTTGGGAGCTGGATGAGTTGTATGTGTGAATTATTTTATTTGCAGTGATTAGAACTCTGTGGACTTTGATTGACAAGCGAGGCTGTCGGAATCCATGCTGGAGTTTCCGTGCCGGGTTGACTGTCGTGTCGTCCGCGCAGCACATTGAGCAGACATGTTCTGTGTCTTTGTAGTGTCCCACTGCAGTGTGACTGATGTCTTCTCTGCTCTAGGCTGAGTAATATGTAATCAGCGGCCTCTGCTGTGAGGTGGGAGGCAGGCAGCTCCGGTCTCAGCACAGTGCATAGGGAAATGATCTCTCCACAGCAAGCCTTAATCAGGCTTGATCAGAGTGCCAACACGCTGCCACCTTGAATCCAGCCTCGGAACGGAAGAGGCCATCCCCACCTCGCCTTAACTTAGCATCTGATAACACAGGCCTAACGCTCGCCGACACCTCAAAGCAAACCTTATCGAAAGCATTTCAATTAGTCTGTAGCCTCAACCTTCTGGAGAGATTGCACATTTAGCTCTGTCTTTACAGCCTCAGAAAAAAAGAATAATAATAGAAAATTATAGCAAATGTATAACAGACTGGCCATTTGGTTCTACACCTTGATATGCGCATGGTAATTTTTGCCTTTTTTTTTTTTTTTTTTTTTTTTTGGATGTATATATTTTTTTATTTTTTTATTTTAATACAAGCACTCAAGATATTCCCTTGTCGCAGCTTTATGGTAACTAAAGGAGCTTACGTGGCAAGGCTACCTTTTTATAGTTCTAAAGCTGCTGAATCTGCCTTTAGGCACATATGCTACTCATTTTTTATGCATGGACATACATAAATATTTATGACAGAACTATTTCAAAATGTATTTGAATTTTACATTTTATCATTTGACTTCAGTACATTACAATGGCACTCAGGACATGTGGCACAATATGGCAGCACAAAGATTGTGTGTGTAAGTCTATGTGTGTGTTGTGTACGTGCATGATTCTGTTTGTGTCTCTGTGTATGTTTGTGTGTGTGTGTGTGTGTGTGTGTGTGTGTGTGTGTGTGTGTGTGTGTGTGTGTGTGTGTGTGTGT
>JBBKCR010000006.1:10935445-10954389 GCA_037577295.1 Ladigesia roloffi | reverse complement strand
GGCTGTGCTTGAGAGAAACCATCGACCGGAAACAAATTCCCTGTATATGCACACACATATACTTGGCCAAATAAAACAATTCTGATTCTGATTCTGATTCTGAATTTGCAGGAGAGGAAGTTTAGATTTTCATATTCTGTTTCTATTGTCCTGGCCTTCATATATTATTGTTTAGATGACAGACATCATTGCCACGGTGAGAGATTCGAACCTGAAGTTGACGCTGGCCTTTGGCATTGGCATGCATCACGCTGGCCTTCACGAAAGAGACAGGAAGACAGTGGAAGAGCTGTTTGTCAACTGCAAAATTCAGGTACAAAATTATGAACACACTTATTTTGTTAGTCATATGCAAAAGGGAATACCTCACTTTCATGTCCCCAAATTTTCATGCTTTTAAAGGATTCAATGTCATCATTTAGTTGCTTTGAAAACTGACTGTGATGTGGGTATTCTGTGATGGAAATATTGTCATGTTCAATTAAATATTTCTGCTGCTCTTTAAGGTCCTAATCGCTACCAGCACTCTGGCTTGGGGTGTAAACTTCCCTGCCCATCTGGTGATCGTGAAGGGTACCGAATATTACGATGGGAAGACTCGGCGTTACGTAGATTACCCAATTACAGGTAGCAATTGTTCAAACTGGTGAAGAAATGCAATTTATATGCACATTGCTGTGTGTCACTTTTAACTGTTTCTGCAGATGTACTTCAGATGATGGGCCGCGCAGGTCGACCTCAGTTCGATGACCAGGGCAAAGCAGTAATCCTGGCACATGACATCAAAAAAGACTTCTATAAGAAGTTTCTCTATGAGCCATTCCCTGTTGAGTCAAGGTAAGTATGTTGTCATGAATTTAAAATAAATTCATATGTAAACCCAGAGCTGTAAACCCACATTGATTCAATTAATGCTGTTTTCCTGCTGCAGTCTACTTGGTGTGCTCTCTGATCACTTGAACGCAGAGATCGCTGCAGGAACAGTCACTTCGAAGCAGGATGCCATGGATTACATTACCTGGACTTACTTCTTCCGCCGGCTGGTTATGAACCCCAGGTATGCAGCTCAGTCATATCTTTTTCACTGATAGCAGCTAAATGGCTCAAACCACAAGTGACAACATTTGTTTTATATATGTTTGGGGATTTTTTGCAGTTGTATTTTGATTTAAACTTGTCATTTTTTTATTTGAGAAAATAAATTAATAAATGTGTCCCCTTGAATTCCTTTCCATTTTAGGCCTTTTATCCCTTTATGTATACCAAGTCCTCACATTTACTAGCTTTCACAAAACTAATTTAAGTTTTATGCTAATAATAATAATAATAATAAAATGATAATTATTTTTTTCCCCCAAAAAATAAATCAATGTGATTTTATGGGAGCTTAGATTCAATATATCTAAAAAAAAACGGTCTGTTAATTTCCTACTCTGCTATCATCCCAACAAAATATTAAACCAATTGCCTGCCATTAAAAATGCCAGGTTTATATTTATAGAAATAATTTTCTTGATTGCCAGGTTTTGGGCTTGGTGTTGGGGCATTTATTAGGCTGAGATTAATACATATTTTTAGATTTATAATTGAGGTTAGTTGCTTCTGTATATTGTGATATGTGAAAAGGTCTCTGAGAGGATTATCCTCGACCGTGTTAAAAGAACAATAGTCTAAAGTAATGGCAGTGTCATTTGACAAACATGTATTGGCTGGTCAATTGGCTAATTGTTGTAGTATGTGATCTAATCTCGACTGTGTGGTCAAACCTTAGTGAATCTTCTGCAGGCTCCTCACACCCACTTACTCATTGTGTTGCCATGACAACTGTCTGCTAGTGCATAGTGCATGGCCCACCCCGTAGTTCAATCTGACATCACAAACCATGATCTAAAACATCACACGCCGGAGTGTCTCTCTTTCACACACACGCACACAAACAAACTCATCCCTGGCTCCAGGGGTCATATAGGGCAGCATAGACATCTGCTATGAATTGAAGATGATGATTCCAGAACATTCCACACTGCTGGCATTTGCACGCCTGTCAGCCCACATTAAACATTTAGGTCCGACGGTGCCCTCTCTGGTCTGCTGAGCACTGACAGAGCTCATGCAACAGCATAACAACATCCACTGCATTCAGTGTGCGCTTCTCTTTAACTTTGTGAAAAATCCAGACATCTTTTCTGTTTTTGTGTGCAGGCAGTTAAGGGAGTAATGCTTATCGTCTGCTTTTACTGCTAACCGAAGACTCCCAAAACACACTGTCTACACTTCTTTCTTGACTTGCTTACTTAGTACTGAAGCTCATGGTTTGGAAAAGGGAAAAACAATTAGATGAGGTTATTGGACCTCTTTCTGCTGACTGGGATCAATGTGTTTGGCCAGTTTTCTGATGCTAACATCAAGATTTCTTTCTTCTTTTTTTTTTAAGAATGGAAATTGCCCAATTCTGCTCAAAATCCAGTTTAGACTTTGGTTTGGGTGTAATTTCAAGATGTATGTCCTGATAACTTCAGAGTGAAAGATCTCCAAAATAGTAACATTACAGGAGAACTTTTAACATAGGCTAATGTAAACAGATTTATTTTTGAGTCATTTTGGAGCATTTCTGTTGAATTGAAACTAAAAAAGAAAAAAACCTTTGTTTTATTGGGCAGCAACAATATGCAGGTTTTAGCAATGTTTGCAGTCTGACTTAATTTGGCTATGCTTATTTTTATTTTATTAGTAGTAGTAATAGTTTTACATTTGAAGAATGTTTGTTGCTCATTTCCCTACTTAACAATACTCAACCTAGGACACCACAAATTCTTTCCTAAACTGTGCGTGTGCGTGAGAGGGAGAGAGAGAAGGAGAATAAGCGTGTGCATGTGTGGGAGGAGGTTATTTGTGTGAGTGAGAACGGAAAGACATGTTCCCGTCCCCATCTATCTCTCTCTCTGCCGCTCTTTTAAAGCTGCAGCGTGCTGAACCAGTCACCTTGACACCAGCCATCCTTCATCAGCAATGATTCACTTGGGCGCCCCGCGCTGCATGCTTTCTTTCTCTGGGCAGGCGAGGCAAGCGTGGGCCCCCGGGGGTCCCATAAAGAGTGCCGATCAGCCACTCGGCACCATCAGGGGCCAAATGGGGATAATGATAATGGCAGTGGCTTAATCACACAAAGAGGTGTTCACGAGAAGCCACACACAGTGCACGCTGAATGCTGCCCATCTTTCATTTAGTCCTCCCCATACATAGCCGTCTATACCAGCCCTTTAGAGAAGAGAAATAATTATTATCTGTCACCTTAATATAAACATTCATTAAAGCCACACCTATTTTTTCTAACATTTGTACAGCTAGGTCTGGATAGGCCTTTTGTCTGTAATTTGCAAAGGTATTTATATTTTTTCTTTCTATATTATTTCCTTTTTCTTGTGTATTTGTGTGTGTGCAAAAAGGAAAGCAAAAAGTGCATATGATGTGTGTGTGCCACTTCATTTGAGGAAAACAAATTTCAGTCGAAAAAAATATTTATTTTAATTATATTTCCCATGTTTTTAAATATATTTCAGTATATAAAACTGACCAGCTTTATTTCCTTCTCCTTCAATTCTCAATATGCTCGTTATTTACCTCCTTTTGTATAGCAAAATTACTCACAGTTACAGTATAACTGAAATGTGACAAAACCAACTCAAGCTTTTCATTCCAAATTATGATTAATATTACTTTTATATTTTTACTTTGGGGGAGAATATTTCTTATAATGCATTCCTAAATGGCAGAATGCAGAAAATCTGATAATCTGTTTGCCACATGCATGTTAATTAATTTGTTCTTTGTCTGACTCTCAAACATCCACACACTCAGATGAAGTCTTCTGCTGGCCTAGGTCATAGAACATATCGGGTTTTGTTTTAGCAAGCCTGTATCCCAAACATACGGAGTTCATAATGTTATATAACGTCTCAGTTTTATAATTTTTTTCTCATTTCAAGTAATTATTCATTCATTGGTCTGTTTTGGGTCACACATGCTGTGTTCTTCTTTATTTAAAGCTACTACAGTCTGGATGATATCAGTCATGAAACTATCAACAAGTTTCTGTCCAATCTTGTGGAAAGAAGTCTTCGAGATCTGGAATGTTCCTACTGCATGGAAATACAGGAGGTATGAATGTCTACTTGGTATATTCATTGTGCTATTAATGAATGACTTTAGACAAATTTATGAGCATGCCAAACACTGAGGTGTTGGACTAGATGATCTAAAAATGTATCTGCACAGTTGACCACCTACTTGCATTTCTTCATTATCAGAAACCTCCCTTTTGGCGTCAGTTTTCGAGAAAAATACTTTTATTTTATTTTGGCATAAATCATCCTATTCTAGTGAATGGTAAAGCTTTGTTCAGAGTGATATGTGCATTACTGTTTCCCTGCCTGGGGTAGAAAAGATAAAAGCCTAACTAGACCCAGAATTATGTGATTGACTTCAACACACAAATGATCAATGGACAGATGTCTGACTAAGTGGACCAATCAGTCTTGGTAGAAAAAATATTGAACATCTTTTTAACAGGTGCGCTTTACTGTGTACTGGTCCACAGGGCTTTTCAAGCTTTAATACCCAGTAGACCAAATGTTTGGGTTTTTTTTTTTCTATAGGCGCAGTATACTGTTTAGGTTTCTTTCTCCTTTAATAAATATAAATCCTTCCAATCAATTTGTAGTTTTTTTTTTGTTTTGATTTGTTTTTTCTTATAGGACTGAAGCCAGTTACTCTGGATGATGTAGATACATAATTCACTCTGTCTTGGCTGTCAGATACTGACTTTTTTTGGCAATGTGTCTTTATTTTATTCTCCAGGATGAGCGCACCATTGAGCCTCTTACTTACGGCCGCATTGCCTCCTATTATTACCTAAAGCACCAGACTGTTCGCATGTTCAAAGAGAGGCTGAAGCCAGAGCTGCTAGTCCAGGATCTGTTGTCCATCCTCACAGTAAGTAAACACACTCCCTGGAGATTCTCTATCAATAATAACTTTTGGATGGTACCCCCAAACATTGAGGACCATAAGCATAGACAATACATACACAAAACACACACTCCTCATAATTACAGCTCTCCAGGCTAGTGTGAAAATTCCAACTTTACTTTCGCCTCATTAGAGCACTGGCTCTTCGTGTTTTGTGATCTGGTCCTCTCGGGGCTCTACTCCTCGCCGCTGATTGCTGACATAATTGGAACATAAAGTGCTTTCACACTTCACCGGTGGCCAGTGACATCACATCTGTCTCACTTCACAAACACACACACACACACACACACACACACACACACACACACACACATGGTCGGAGTCCTGCTCAAAGGGGAGGCAATCGACAGGCAAGCTGTCAGAGAACATTGCCAAAACCTTTTAGAAATGAAAGCATCATGTGACTGTGGTTTCATTGACTGCACACATTCATTCTGGCAGCATAATGCATTGAGTGAGCTAGACTGTTTTTATGTTTTGTGAATTACGTGTGTGGACCTCATGGAGCTCTATTTTCACAGCAGTTTGGTTTTAGTACATAAACTGTAAATTCAAGTTTAATGATAGGCTTCTATTAAAGGTAGTATATGGGCTGTGCTCGAAATATTGATGTAGAAAATGTTACTATTCAATTAAAATGTAATATTCCATAATTTACATAGAGATAAACTAATTTGCTCTACATGCAAAGAGATATTTTAGTGCTCAAATCAGGCATTCCTAGAGTGAGCATTTACTTTAAATGTGAGCTGCTCTCTGTGAGTTTATTTATTTATTGTGAGCTTGTGAGTGGAAAGTTTTAGTTTAGTTTTTAATGAGACACATTTGCAGTTTAGCATGAGAGCGTTCTCTCGAGACTACTCAAATATTCTGCTACAGCATGCATGACTTTATTTAACTACATAAAATTTGAGACAGTTTGCTAAATCTTCTCAAATCCGCATCAATAGTCTGGCTTATTTGTTTCAGTCTTGATTTTAATAGTTTTTCCTGTTGCAGTACTGTCTGTCTCTTCTTGCTCTCCTGTACAGTATCTATGTATGCTTTGTATATTCAATACCATATTTTATTATTACCTTTTTAATTTTTCAAGTTTAATCGCCCACAAATCAATTTTTTTATTTTATTTTTTTAAGTGAAATTGATGTGTGGACAGTGTGGGGTTAGCTTGTGAAACCAGGAAATAATATAAACATTTAATATAACAAATTAAACTTGTGTTTTATTGGTGTAATATTTTATACAACCAATCAGGTTGTATAAAAACTGCTTATCCTATAAGTGGTGAAAGAGTGTTTTTGTCAGTTATGGTCATGAACCCTGTGTGTGTTTGTCAATGACAGTGAGTGTGTCTGTGCTGTGCTAATTAAGGACTGGGTTGCAGGAAGAGGTCAGATCGTCCAATTAAAGAGCGTAATACTTTATTATCCAACTATCTATCCCTTAACGTTTCCCTGTCTTTAGGCCTCCCACAGACTGGTTAACAAAAGCTTGACATGAGGCCGACTGAACCTCTGCCAGCCCCCTACTCCACCCCAGCCGTGGGGTTCAGTACTCTCAAATCACTCCTCTTGTCAGCCACACAAAAAGCTCACCGCCTCTCAGTGTCTCCTAATTACTGTGGTGTGGCCGTAATGAGACGCCCAGCCGATTGTTAATTCTCCCTCATACTCTATTATGCTCTCCCTCCCTCGCTCTTATAGGTCCACATAAGTCTAATATAAGTAGATTTTAAAGTACTTTTACTGATTTATAAATCACTCAATGGCGTAGGACCTAAATACATTGCAGGTATGCTCACTGAATATGAACCCAACAGACCACTCAGATCATCAGGATCAAGTCAGTTAGAAATACCAAGGCTATACACAAAACAGGGGGAATCTGCTTTTAGCTATTATGCTGCCCGCAGCTGGAATCAGCTCCCAGAAGAGATCAAATGTGCCAAAACATTAACTACATTTAAATCTAGACTCAAAACTCATCTGTTCAGCTGTGCATTCACTGAATGAGCACTGTGCTATGTCCGAACTGATCGCATTCTCTTTTAACTGTCTTAAACTTTTTAAAATCAAATTTTAAATCCATTTTAAATCATTTCATTTCACATTTTTGTTTTATTGTGATCATTGCTTTTATGATCGTGTTACTTTCTTTTTCGTGTTTATTCTTTTTATGTAAAGCACTTTGGATTACCTTTGTGTATGAAATGTGCTATATAAATAAACTTGCCTTGCCTTGCCTAATAGATTAATAGATTGCAAATTCACAAATTCAACCTAAAATCAAAGTGTCAATGTGTTTCCCTCATTAATTTTTCATAAATTGTCTACATGTGCTTTAACAGTCATTAATTATGTCCTGAGTGCCTAGAAAAATGTTTGAAAACAAAATGCCCCTCTTTATTGCTAAAGCTCAGATCTAGCCAGTTACTAATTTTGATTTCTCTCCTCCATAAGTCAGCATTATACCTTTTATCTCCACCAGATGCATAATCAGATTCATAATCACAATTTTCTTTTTATTTGTGTTGTAACTACATATTGGTTTAGGAAGTGGTTCCACTGAATAAGATCAATAAGGAGAAAGTAAAAACTCGCCACAACCAGCTGACTGTCTAGCATAGTTTCATTTTCAGGCCCCAGCAAATATATCCCAACCAAACAAGTCTGCAGTTTAATTAAAAAATCTGATTTTAATCACAGTAAAAAAATTGGTCTCAGATATCTTTGACCCTTTGCTCCTCAGTCCTCTCAACCTGACTCCATCACACTTCCTGATTTTTGAGTGCTTTACTCTTCCTCGTGCAGTTTAATCTTGCCACTGTACAAGAAAATTGTATTCACAAAGACTTTCCACAACACATCAGCATATCAAAAGAATCTGAACTTGAAGTAGTGCTTGCCCAGCCCTCCAAGGATCTGTGGTCCCTCTCTGTGTATGTAAATGTTACCAGAGAGAGGGAAGAGTGTGCGAAAGCTTGGTGTCAGCGCCTCTGTTTACAGATAAGCTCCCACCCTTTATCTTCTGTCTATCTGTATGCAGACTCAATGCCCTTAGCAGATAAATCATCTAGCATCATGCTTTTTTGTTCTCAGTTTTTCCACTATTTCTCACTTTCCCAGCTTTGAATCGCTCGGGCTCAGTGCTTTAGCGCTGATGGATGTGGGTGGAAGTGCACAGAACTGTGACTAATGTGCCCATGGCCTTCTCTTCAAGTGTACATTAGAAAAGCTTACAGAGAATTGCTTTACACAAAAAAAAAACATGCTTTTCATATATGACCTATAGTAGACAGGAAGCACAGCTCCCATGCTCTGGTGTCATGTGGTACTAACAAATTTAGCTAACATTTTCCCCATTACCAGTAATGTCAAGTACTTCTGAAAGGTAGTGAAGTGTGCATGTTATTTTAGTCTTATTTAGTCTTTATTTGTCTGTCGCATATTTCGGAAGTGAGAGGAAATTTTCTTGGATTAAGTCCATGTTGCAATCTTAAACCTAGTATCGTCTAACCAGGAAAAGCCGAGGAGGCCTGCCTTTCGCATTATATATAAAAGCAGCTCCAAGGGCTTGTATGATAAAAGCAGAGAGATTTGATCCATCCGGCTGCAGCTGTTCCTTCCGACGCTGTCACCCGTCTGCCGAGCCTAAGAGTGTCCACCCTGGCTGACCTCTGCCCCCAACACTCTCCCTTTTGTACACAGGATGCAGAGGAGTATGCAGAGCTGCCAGTGCGCCACAACGAGGACCAGCTGAACAGTGAGCTGGCCCAGCGGCTCCCCCTGCAGGTCAGCCCACATTCCTTTGACAGCGCCCACACCAAGACCCACCTGCTGCTGCAGGCCCATTTTAGCCGTGCCCAGCTCCCCTGCAGTGATTACGGCACAGACACCAAGACGGTTCTGGACAATGCTATTCGGATATGCCAGGTCAGTGTGTATTTGTGTCACTGCAATGCAGGCTGTGTCTGATATCTGCTTTCAATTGTTGCCGTGTGTCTTGGGGGTCCACTTGGCGTATGTAGCATAGTGATGGAGCTCATCCAAACCCCTATACATTGTCCCGCATCCTCCCTTCCGTCATCTGGGGGCTTTCATTGCCATCAAAGCGATTTGCTTGCTTTCATACATCATAAAATCGATGCTAGGTCTGGGGATGGTAGAACTGAACACATTTCCATGTGTCAGTGAAGATCTCTCGGATGTTCCACAGGAAAAAAATAAAATTCATCCCCTTACTCTGGCAGCCGAGACCTGACCTAAGCCTCAGTTTAACAGGACTTTCAGTCTTCATGTGTCGGTTCACAGCACTTTGTGAACCCGGGGTATCAATGCAATGTCGGAAAGTTCACTCAGCAATCACTGTGCCGATCCAAAGTATGCTATAAACAGTTACAATAAAATCCATCAAACATATGTTTAAGACCTGTAGCACCACATGTGTGAAAATGTGCATAAATTTTATCCTCCGGAAGAAATATGCCCTCGCAATGGGTAATTTCCTCACTCATCATTTGTGAAGAATAATCATTATTCTGTAGGCAGATTCAGGCAGAAAGACTTTTATTTTTTCAGGCAGAAAGAAATGTTTTTTGTTTTTCTGTGTGTTTACTAATTGCAGTAAATTTGTTTCCTGTGAGTCTCTGGGTTAGCTGGTAAAGAGACAGTTATTTATGCGGCTGGTTTATGACGACTTTAGTGTGCCTTGGTCCGAAGCCCTATAAATACAGTGTGAGTGCAGACACTTACAGCACCTCGGAGACAACACAGCGTTTAACAGCCTGCTCCCTCCACAGATCAAATACACATTAAAACAACAGTACAGCTCATTGCCTTCTCCAGCTGAGGCAAATGTCAGTGACTATTTTAAGAAAGATTTATTTGTGCATACATAGATATGTGTGTGTGTCTGTGTGTGTCTGTGTGTGTCTGTGTGTGTCTGTGTGTGTCTGTGTGTGTCTCTGTGTGTGTCTCTGTGTGTGTGTCTCTGTGTGTGTGTCTGTGTGTGTCTGTGTGTGTCTCTGTGTGTGTCTCTGTGTGTGTGTCTCTGTGTGTGTGTGTCTCTGTGTGTGTGTCTGTGTGTGTCTGTTTATGTTGACAAGTGGGTCATATTTGACATTAAAACCTGTCGAGGGTGGGTTATATTAGGCAGCAACTGTCAGCTCCTGAAATTATGTTTGAATGAGGAAAATAGACAAGCAAAAAGATCTGTGCAATTATGACATGTGCCAAATTGTGTTGACTAGCCAACTGGGCCAGAGTATCTCCAAAACGGTGATGTGTTCATAGCATTTGGTTACTACTTACCAAAAGTGGACAGCCATGACTCACGTAAGCATTTGGGGAGTGGAAACTAGCCTGTCAGGTCCAGTCCCACAGAAATACTACTGTAGCACAAACTGCGGAAAAAGATCATGCTGGATATGATAGAAAGGTGCCAGAACAAAAAGTGCATTACAGCTTGTTTAAAGCCCATGGATAGTGGTCATGCTGAACCCTATCCATTTCCAATAGCACCAACAATAGGCACATGAAGAAGGAGGCCCGGCGACACTTTTTCTTACATCACTTGGATGTCCAGGTACTTAATTTACTGCCTATTATATCCTAGTTCTTGACAGGTGCCATTTTAACCAGATATCCAGTTCATTTCACCTGTAAGTGTTTTTTATGTCTTTTTGTATATCTTAATGTTGAAGTGTTTTTTTTTGCTGCTGCTGTACTTGAATGCATTTGTATGGTCATAAACTTGATGCCTGTTGAAAGCTCTCAACAAACTCTTGGCACAGCATACATGCAAATCAAACAGCTTCCTCACCACTGCAATGAGCCAGGAGAAAAATAGCTGAGGTGGTGAGATGATTTATTACAGCCTCGTCTTCAGATTTCTGGCTGTGTCGTAAAGGCACCTTAAGTAAAAGCTAACCGCACCACCGTTCAGTACTCACACAACTGCAAGCAAAATAACCTGTTGTCCATAGTTCACGCCTGATGGCGTGCCTGTGGATCTGTTTGTGATTGTCTATGCCTGTTCTGAGGATGTGTGCTGTGGTGATTGTTCATGTTGGCAGACCTGCTCTGGGAATGGCTCCGGTCTGAGGATCTGTTAGCCATTGTCCATGCCTGCGGATGCTCTGGTGATTCTCTGCAGGCCTGTGTGTGTGTGTGTGTGTGTGTGCGTACGTGTATGTGTGTGTGCCTGAGAGTGATTGGCCATGCCTGTCCATGTGGTTACTTTTTTGGGTTCCCGCTGTGCCAGGTTGTAGCTCCTCTGCCAGCAGCTGCCTGTCTTCCCAGCATGGATCCAAGCTAGCCTTTCCTAGCAAACAGCTGAGCTAACTATGGAGTGCTGTCCGAGGATTAACTAGCAGAGTCTACTGCGCTGTTGAGCCAATTTCATGTCAGCTAGTCTGGATAAATACGATTTTGTCTTAATATCTACTGGATGCATTTGCCTGCACTCCCTTGGCCCCTTCAGTGTGCGGTACGGTAGAGTTCCTAGTAGGAATACTACTTCTTTAGTAGTTCTTTAGTGTCCCTCAAGGGGAAATGTGCTTTTCAGTTCGGGCTACAAAGCAGTTTGCATTTACACAAATAAAAACTGCACCTTTACTCAAAGGTTAATAATTGGGTTCAGTAAATTAGAATATCTTATTGCATTTAGTTGACTTACCATGAGATGTTTTTCAGTTTCTTAAAATGTAATTGATTAGGTTTTTTCACTTTTTCGATAAGGTATTATGTGTTACTCTCAGATGCCAGAAGCAATATTTCATTTTTGTTTGTTTATTTAAGTATTTATTTTTTATCGTTGGGGGATTGGACCTTTCTCTTCTCAGAATGTTTGCAGAGATCACACACACATGTGATCTTGGATTAGCGGTGGACAGGCTAAACGAAACAGCGTTTGTGTGATCATCTCTCGCCCTCGTTTGTTCTCTATTCTTCTTACTCTCACTTTATCTCTCCACTTGGCCACCCCTCTATCTCAGGGACTCCAGTGACATCAACCCATCGCTGTCATCAGTTTGCTCAAACAGATACTGTGAAATGTTAATCACAACTTTAATTTGTACTGCATTAGCATTTTGATTAACTCGCTGGGCTTGCCGCTGCACTCAAGGTGCTTTTTAGACATAGTTATTGAGGAAATGACTTTTTGATTAATTAAGTTTGTTAGCGCAGCTGAGCTCAGCAAACTTTAACCTTATGTTGAGGACAAGAGGGTTAGACGTGATGAAGAGTACGAAAGATTGATCCTAGTATTAGATAATCGATTAATTGTCAGTTAAATAGCACATGTCTATACATTAAAACTAAAACATAATATAGATTTACAGTAGCCCCTCGCTTTTCGCGGGGGTTAGATCACGAGTTATTCACCACAAACCGTGTGAACCTGAGCGTGTCCGTATTTCAAAAACCTAATGCCGTGCATGGGAACCAGTACAAAAACATTCCTATAGTTATATTATATAAGTAGCTGAATTTAAATTCATATTTATGTTCCAAAATTAATACATTTTCCTGCATAATTTAGAAATAAAATGCATTTAAAAAAAACATAATGGCATGAAAAAAGCAAAAATAATGCGGAGATTTTTTGTGGGATCATTGTGGAGATTTCCGTGTAAAATGATCAATTAGGTTGTCAGAATAAATCTGTGTGACTGGATGCAAGACTCCTGATCCGGGTAAAACTGGGGGGTTACATTACGCCGATCTCAGCCATAACATTAAAACCAATTGCTTAATATCGTATAGGTCAGCTATGTGACGCTCAAATTTCTTTGACCTGTTGAAGTCCTGAAAAAGGCATATCAAGCATATCTTTAGAGCACTAACAATCAATTTGTGTTGGATCATGAAAAGAAAAGTGTCACACAGTTCTTAGAATCTGTGCTGCTATCATAAATGGAGAGGTTTGTCATTTTGTTGAAACTTTACAGAAGCATTCACATTCATTAAATTGCACATATTTCTAATTGTTCTTGATGTTTCCTTTTTTATCTCTTAAAAGAATGTTTATTTACAGTTACTTCAGGCATCTAATAAAACAGCTGTGATTTCCATCTTGTCTCTGCAGGCTATGTTGGACGTGGTGGCGAATGAGGGCTGGCTAGTGTCTGCTCTCAGCATCTGTAATCTCATACAGATGATCATTCAGGCCAGGTGGCTTCATGATTCCTCTCTGCTCACCATGCCTCATATTGAAAATCAGAACCTTTACCTCTTCAGGTGTGTAGACTCTGACTTCTAAATCATTGCATTAATGTAATAAAGTTTCCGGGTTAATTTTGCTTGATCCATGTTCTTTTGAAATCAGAATATCAGTAGAACACTGTATAGCAAATGTTTATACACATCTAGCCATTTAATGACTCTAGTTCATTTTAAGTTTAACATCCTTTGCAATAAAATCTTATACTCTTCTGGGAAGGCTTTACCCTAGAAGTTGGACAAGTGCATTTGTGAGGTCTTGTTGCTGATGTTGAAAGATCAATTCTAAATCCCAGTATAGTTCATCTTAAAAGTATCAGATTGGTATAAATCACTACAGAGAACAAAGTTCTGTTATTCTTCAGTGCTAGGCTTTGTACTCCTCTAGCTGAGGCTTGGCTTCATGCAAAATTACCTTAGTGCTGAATCTCCTCTGCATCCCATTCTACAATAATTATTTGTACCGATTTAACTAGCAGTGTTTGCCCAACTGAACACCTGTGTTAAAAATAAATGAACTTTAAGTTAGATGTTTGAGTGTCTTTTGAGAGTTTTTTTTTGCAAAACATTTAACTTGCAGACATTTAACCAAATGTAATTTTAAACATTTGTAATTATTACTGTGCAAAAATAATTATTTGCAAATTAATATTTATAAATAAACTGCAAAATGCATGGCCAGCTAGGTAATAAAGTCCAATGTTGTCTTTTTGATCATATGATATGTTTTATTACATACACAAGTTCTCAGATTTGTTCAGATATATCATGTGTTATGATACAGGCAAGGAAAATTTGATAGGCAGTATTGATTTGTTGTTTGTTCATGTGTCCACGTGCTCATGCATGCACCTGCAATTTAAAACAAGTTTTGTGTTCTGATGTTTTTGTTGTTGATTGTATGGACTGTTGAGAGAGAAAGTTGAGAAACCCTGCTCAAGATACGAGATTATGAGGACTAAAATGTAAAAATAAATGCATTTCATTATGATAAACATCTATACAGTCAAAGTTCCCCTAAACATGTCTCCTATGGCCATGGGGATTCTGTTGTAATGTGAAAATTTGTTTTTGTTCATATTCTTAGCTCCAGCTACTGTTATACAGGAGGGCTTGTGATCACTTTCTGTCAGCAGTGTCCTCAGGGGGGCTGCCTCTCACCTGTGGTGCTCTGATTATAGCACTGTGACATGGCATAGTGGCTAATCCCCCTGCCGTCTCTTATCAAACTCTGCAAACACCATTAGCATCAGTTATCAGCAGGCACTGTCCTCCATCGGCCCCAAATACAGTCCCAGTGCAGCTTTTCTCTTAGACACACACACACACACCCATGGTTGGCATTGGATTTTCTTTTACCCACAAAATGTGTTTCAGTATGCCTGCACCCTGCAGAGAAGTGTAATTTTGTAGGAACACAATAAAAATGGTAAGAGGAGGATCAGTCCAGACAGGATCTCCTACCATGCTGAGACAGCAGGAAGAGTGGATTGGCAAGAAAACAGACATGTGACTACCTTTTCTCCATGCTGTTGACAATAGGAGATGGAGCTCCAAAGGTGGGCAGGCCAGAGGCAGGGGTTATCAAGGCCCAATCGAAGCGCTTCCTGAGCTAATGGCTGTGTGTGATGGACAAGAGGAAATCTTTAAAGCCATAGTAAAGGAGGAGCTTCAGCCACAACAGATTTCTCAGGTAACACACCTTTGCACGACCCACTAGAGCCGAAGATGACATGGTCATTTAGATATTACCCCACATTTAGAAATTGCCTTCACTGCAATGATATTTATTGTGGTGAAATGATGGATGGTACCTTGAGAGATTGCAGACTTTTAGATAAATCGTGGCCCCATGAATAATTGAAGGAGTTCAAGTTATTCCTGGTTGTTTCTCACATCCACACATGCCGAAGAGCGCGGACGCACATACATGCACACATGCACACACATACATACACACACACATACATACTCACAAACATGTGATTTGCAGGAAGCAGCAGACGGTCACGGTGGTCTCAGGTAGCACCAGGATCCCCAATTACCTCCCAAATGAGAGGGTTTAGCGCTCCAATCTAAGTGCTAATTGTGGCGGTAATGAGAGCGTCCGGGCACAGCGGCGAGCCCAGTGCTCGTTCCCCATCAGTATTCCAGCTGCCCCCCTCTTTCCACCTACACCCCCCAGCAGCACCGGTCCTGCTAATTAAATAAGCACATGCACTGCCGCGTCCGGGTCTGATTCGCTGAGGAAATGTAATCCTCGCATAAATAGCTTTGGCAGGGTGAATCTGTGCTGTTTTTTCCCCCTCTCATATCTCTAATACTGACAGAGCTCAAGCAACCAAGCACTGTCATTCTCCATCAGGGTCTCTCTCACATAGTTCACGTGTGTTTTTAATATTTTAGCATATTCTTTTGTGTCTGTGCTAAAAGCTAGCTTCATCACATACAGTGAAGATTACATTAATAGGATGGTCTTTTAAATTTGGTATAAGGTGATTTGTTTGTATAATGTTCATGGAAATGAATGAGGGCTCCTTATATGCCCAAAACATATTTTAAGCATAGACCTTTAGGGTAATTTTTAAGTAACGCCCTTTTATTTAATTTTATTTATTCTGGATTTTGAATTGAATTTCATATCATTGGTTTCACTCTCAGGCTTGGACTTTTTTGAGTCACCTACCAGTGGTGGAGGTGAAATTGAGTGTGAAGGGCTGGTGGGAGGGCTGCGAGGAGCAGACTGAGCGTGTCCTGTCCACCAGCATCAGCAACTTCAGGGAGCAAAGCAGCTGGTTGCCTGTACATGCTGACCAGGAGTATGTTCTTCAGGTGTCCCTGCAGCGTCTCAACATGGGCCAGCAAAGAGTATGTTCTCTCTTAATTCACAATCAAATTGTTTTTTTGTACAGTTCATAAAGGCACGTCACAGGATTCAGATGTGAGCCCCTAATGAGCAAGCAAAGGGCAGCAGTAGCATGAAAAGTCCCAAAGAGAGAGTCACTGAGACTAAACAAGACTCAAGAATGGAACATATCTTCCTCTTGTTGAATTATAATAGAGAGATGAGAATCACGATTAAACAAATGAGATAAACAGAGGCACACAGATTAGTCAAAGAATAGATCCAGAAGATAAACTCTAGACTAATATTAAGTCTATCAAAGATAGTCAGAAATAGATGTATTAGATGTATTAGCTATTTTGTTGAGTATGTTGTCACTGTCACATCAAAATCTCATAAATATCCCTGTCAAGTATTTGAAACTGCTTTTCCTTTTGTTGCATTATAGTAATAGAATTGTTGACAGTTTCTTCAAATAACATCTCATTAAATTAACTGACATTGAAAATTAAGAACATAGTTATTTTAGGTCATATAGTGAAGAAGCAGTACATATTTTAGAACAAGTTAGTGTGCTGTGTTTCTCACACACATGTTCAGAACAAGGAATTTAGGCTGCTTTTGCTTCCAATTGAATGTTTCTGAACATAATAAATTGATGGATTGTTCTAAACACTTGCAGAGGAAACAAGATAGTAGAGCTCAGGCTCCACGCTTTCCAAAGCCCAAGGACGAAGGCTGGTTCCTCGTGCTGGGTGATGTAGAGAAGAAGGAGCTTCTGGCAGTCAAAAGAGTGGGATATGTGCGCAACCGGAGTGTGGCATCCGTGGCATTCTACACGCCTGAGCAGACTGGCAAGTAAGTCGTCCTTGGACCTGCAGAGTCGAGATCCATTCTTTATCATTATATCTTTATCTGTGGGCCCAATCTTACCACACACTCAGTACAACAGCAGTGGTTAAGTAGTCACCAGCAAATATATACAAAATATTTTAATGCAGTAGAAGCTCTTTATGTACAATTCCTCTCTCCTCAGGTGTATCTACACCCTGTATCTGATGAGCGACAGCTACCTGGGATTAGATCAGCAGTACGACATCCACCTGAATGTGACCCCCGCCAGCATTGCTGCCCAGGTCAACACAGAGGTCTCGGATAGCATGAAAAACATGTCCAAATGAAATTCACCCAGTGGTAGTGGCACATCTATGGGTCACTGTGAATGTGTGTGTTGTCCCTGAACACCCAGCCAAGAGATCAGAACATGTGACTGGGCTTGGGGAAGGCCTACTAAGACCAAAGTTGCCTCAGTGCAAAATAGTGATGCGACGGCTGCTACAAGTTTAATTTTCCAAGTTATTTTCTTACCTTATTGCCATTGTGCAACAGATAAGGCATCATTCTGATCCATTGTTGTAATGCTGCTGGATGTCTCATTCGAAGTTGAAATTACTGCTGTGAGCATATTGGTTAGTTGGTTAAATGCATTCATATGTGTGCATTAAATGAGGGGAGCTCGTGACATCAGTGTTAGAGCATAGAGTCACTAGAGGGGATTTATTTGAGCAGGTCAGGAATTCTGTGCAGGTGTTTGAAACATGCTGCTCTGTGAGGAACTGCTGCAGTCTACCGCTGCCAGACTGTCACATCTGTTTTGTAAAATGTCTCCCCCTCTCTCCTCCCCAACCCCTCTCTCTCTCTCTCTCTCTCTCTCTCTCTCTCACTCACTCTCTCTCACTTTCTTTCTCTCTCTCTCTCTCTCTCACTCTCACTCTCACTCTCTCTCTCTTTTTCTCTCTCACACTCTCTCTCTCTCTCTCTCTCTCACTCACTCTCTCTCTCTTTCTCTCTCTGCTCTCTTTCTCTCTGGTACTTAGTGCCAAACACATCCAAAAGGGTTTACAATAAGTAATGGGTGAAATAATTTATGCAAGAAAGACTTGAATTGTTGAAGATTGTTGTTACTAATGTTATATAGATATACTTCAGAGTGGATTGGTTCCACTTTGTAGCATATAGCGCAAAAAAAAATATTCTTTCTAATGTTAGATGTCATATCCCTTTAGCATATGTCTTTTGAAATAATTTTGCTTGATAAATAAAGCATTATGATTGCAGGTAAATGTGTCTAATAGTATTCTTTGATAATTGTCTACATATATACATATACATATATATATATTTAATTATAGGCCAAAATTTGGACACACCACCTTCCCATTCAATGTGTTTTCTTTATTTTCATGACCTTTTGCATTGGTACATTCTCACTGAAGGCATCAAAACTATGAATGAACACATGTGAAGTTATGTACTTAACCAAAAAAGTGAAATAACTGAAAACATGTTTTATATTCTAGTTTCTGCAAAATTGCCACCATTTGCTCTGCTTACTGCATTGCACACTCTTGGCATTCTCTCAATGAGCTTCAAGAGGTAGTGACCTGAAATGGTTTTTCAACAGCCTGGGAGGAGTTCCCATAGTTGTTTAGCAGTAAATACCTGTGTGCAAAGCAGTAATCAGAGCAAAGGATGGCTATTTTGAATAGCAGTTTAACTAGAATATATAACATGTTTTCAGTTATTTCACCTTTTTGTGTTAAGTACATTCATAGTTTTGATGCATTCAGTGTGAATCTAGCAATGTAAATTGTTATGAAAATAAACACATTGAATGTGTTATACTGCAATCATTATTATGATGAACATATGATTTTTTCAGTGAATGATTTTTAATTACCTAAATTTTCTTATTAACCTAGGACACACACACACTCTCACACACACTCACACACACTCACACACACTCCCACACACTCCCACACACACGCATACACTTACACATG
>JBBKCR010000006.1:10910718-10921571 GCA_037577295.1 Ladigesia roloffi | reverse complement strand
GCAACCCGAATGGATGGCTTGCGAAGCTGTGTCACTTCTGTCACCTCATAGCTAGCAATAACTTTTTCAGGGCTTTGTGTGGTGGGATTAAATCTGACGGGCTAGCTGTTGCTGGTTTAATCCTTGTTCTTCCTTGGACCACAGTTGGTATGTACTAATCAGTGTATACAAGGAATGTCCCAAAAGACCTACCACCCCCTGACCCAGTCATCTAGGCATCACAATTTGGTCCATGTCAAAGTCGATCAGATCCTTATGCTTGCTTATTTTTCCTGCTTAAAACCCACAACTTCAAGAAATTTCCATTAATTTGCTGCATAATGTGGCACTGTAATCAAATTCTCATGTCACCTGGTTTTAATGTTGTGGCTGATCTGTAATATATATTCAATATCTACACTACTGCAGAGTGTCTGAGCTGCCTTAAAAAGTTAAAAGCCATGATGACCCCAGTAACGTCTCAGATGTGCCCTCCCCTCAGCTAATCGTACTCTGTGCCATTCTATAACAGGTTCATAGCTTCAAAACTTTGGTGAAAACCTGCCAAGTTGAGTGAGTGTACACTTCCGTTTTGTCGAAGTCTTTCTGGTCATGCAGCCTCGTGTTCTCTTGCTACCATGAGAGGCAAAAATTAGTATGCAGTGGCATGATCCGCACATATTGGCCAAGGTGTACTGGCTTCTACTCCTCTGGTTAGTGGAGCTGTAGTGTATTGGGAGAGGTCTGCGTCACGGCAACTGGATATATAAAACTGTTCAAAATACATGGTGTTGCTATGTAATATGGGTTTCTATAGCAGAAGGAAAACATTAATGTTAGCGTATGTCAGAAAGTGTTACATTTAGGTTTATTTGCATTGGTCTATTTTTATATCATTTTGGCACTCGCAAAAGGCGATGTAAAAAAGTTGCATGGCATGGAGATCATTTTTAGAATAGTTATTAGAATACTAACAGGATGTACAGGACTATGAAACCCTAGTCTAGTTTTAAAAAAAGTAATTTTATTGTCCATGTTACAGGTATTATATGTATTAGAACTGAGTTCTTCAAAAAAGTGCATGCTGTTGGTGATCAGTAGGCAATACAGGCTTTTTCCCCTGACTGTTTGTTTAGAGGGTCCTGGCATGGTTGCTAGTGCTGTTCTCTCAGGTGGGAAGTTTCACTCTCTTTAAAATAACATGCCCAGCTGTGTGTCTGCTCCATACACAAATTATATGGTGGACAGGGGTTGGGAGTTTGGGGATGGGGGAGATGGGGCTGATTTATTTGTCATGCATTCATTCTGATAAAGCAGATGCATTATCAGTGTGGACTTTCCACTGGACTTCTCCAGAAAAAATGAAGCGGCTCAAGCAGAGGAGCCATTCTTCATGTTGGGTCTTAGAGTGATGGCTGCACAGATGAGTGAAACGTCATGTTTTTGCCTTTGCTCATCCAGAAAGCATTATGGAAGTGGTGCCAACACTTGGGCCAATTCAGCCTGCTTGTCACAGATGTAAATGACTATGGCCCATAAAAGCCTCCATTAAGTAAAAGACACATTGTATGTTCACGCTAATGTGAGGCTGGCAACAGCTTCACACAGCTCCCCAAGCCCAGAGTAATAAAAAGAAGTGTTTATGAGCTTTAATTAATAGGCTATAAAGATGATGAGTGTTTATAGCCCACAGCTTGCTAAATGCAATGCTGAGAGGCCTTTTTCTTCCCCATTATGACATGCAAGCGTTTGATTCATGGATCAGTGTGTTTATTTCATTGAAAAGGCCTGTTCGAAAAGAGTCCACACTTGTGAGTGACGCGGTTGAGACTTGCTCTCTGTTTGACCCCAACACATGTCTGTGTGTGTCGTCTAATAATTGCAAAGCTGATCTTTATAGCAGAAAGAGGTGAATGTGTCTGGCCTCTTATCACTGCTGTTATCGGAACGTGTGCTTGTTCACACACTGAGTGCAATAGTAGCTGTGAAGTAAGAGTGCGTGTTTGTACGTGTGTGAATGTGTGTGTGTGTTTGCAGAAAGGTCTGTGCATTGTCTTAGTGAGGCTAGCCAACCTGTTACGTAACCTTCTGTTTGTTTTAGCTTCTGTCTATGACCTGTGAGTCTGGATAATAGTCCCCATTTAGCAAGAGACTATGACAAATGTTTTATGAAATCTATTGGTTTGTGTGTTTTCATATATTTTAAGGACACAAATCCGAATATATGGTCAACTTGTATATAAAAGTAGAGATGGCTCAATAGACAGGAAATTAATTGATATCGGTGTCAAATAGATATCTGTTCATTCATAAATACCGGAGAGAAAAAATGATTAACACTCACAATGGAATTACTCTATTCTTAGTCTAAAATTACCAAATCAAGACATTTGTAAAAGTTGTATAAAAAATGTGACCATTCATATTACAGCATAGTTAGATATGGCATGGCTCATATTTTCCAACTTTCTTGCTGTTTAAATAAGGTCTAATTAATATCAACTTAAATATTTAATTATGTCTATTTAAGACAATAGTGTTTTATTATACTTAAGGGTTAGAAACCCCTAATTACAAATATGTAATTGCATGAATATAAAATATATGTGGGACATTTGTATGACCCAAGTTCTGACAGGGTGGAAAAAATAGTGTATGAGTTTTTGTCTATATTCAAGATGTTTCCATGTGTACTCATTGCTACGTGTCTACATATAGTTGGAGTGAGGCTACAGGGTCTCTAGAGTTCTATCCTTGGCGTGCTCTCTCTGGACATTTCTTTGTCTGAAAGTTGATTCATCATAGGGAACAAAATCTATACTACACTTTAGTAAGAAATCAATTCCCATTTCCTAGTTATGCCTCCTGCGGGATCTCCTTGTGAGCTTGATTTAGCCAGACATAGCTCTTAATCTCACTGTGTATTTGAACGGAGATGTTTGCCCTCTGTCGTGTGTTTGTAAAAGCCTTGCACCAATCCTACAGGAGAAACAATGGCTTCCAATTGCACCATCTCCTCTCACACAGACACACACATACGCACTCTCTCTCACTCCCTCTCTCTCTCTGTATTTCTGTCTCTCCCTTACACGCATATGCATGCATGTCATTGTCTCACAAATGAGCAACTGCATCTTAATTACCAAACAGATGTTGGCTCACTTTTACAGCATTGAAAGAGCTGAAATAAAATGATCTGGTACACAAAAACACACTGGAGACATACTTGCACAAACAACATCACATGCCACTCTGCCGGAGAGCCTTTGTGTAATGAAAGTATTGATTTTAATCCTGCTGAGCGCAATACCTGCTGGGCTTCAGCCATAACGTTGCCATTTCTATCAACAGGGACACAGAGTATAAAGGTCTACAGCTATCTTTAGACCAAGCAACATCCACCAAGCCAGCCTTCACCTATAGCAGCCCCTCCAACCCTGTCAGCGACAGCAGGAAAGGGAATAAAAGTAGAGTGTCCCGCACCAAACCCAAGACACGACTCTCCCCCTACTCACATGTGAGTACATACTGTAATTGTGTGATTATTTTATGGCAGGACTTTTCACAAATGAAAACTAAACTTTTGTATGGTAAGATAAGATTTATAACATTTTTAAAGTTTTTTGTAGTAGCTGAAATGCTAAAATATTTGGATGTTTTGAATGATATTTGGGATTTGGAAGTTTGCCAACAATTTAAAAAACGTTTACAACAGCTGCTATAAAAGAACACATCTATAAGCTAAACATGGATCTATCAACCAGATAAGAATCCAAAACCTTAGCCCGGACCCAACAGTTGGAATGTGTTAATTAGCTAAATTAGAATTAGGTACGTTAGACAGGGGATAATAAAAAAAAATTGCACAGTATGAGGTCCCCAGGACAGAGTTTAGAATGCCTGAATATGAATATGAAGTATGATTTTAGGTAAAGTTTTAACAGTGTAAGAACACTGAACTAAGATCAGATCTCTCATATAGTATATAAAACCTTAAGCTGAGCCCTGATGAGCAATCTTACTTTGAGAAATGTTAATGTGTGTGTATGTGTGTGTGTGTTCGGTTTGTGCAGTACCCAGGCTTTCACACAGAGCGCTCAGAATCTGACCAGGACAGCAGTCCATGGGGTGGGAGTCCTCTCACTGACTCCGCCTCTCCTCAGTTACTGGAGCAGAACGAAAGCATGGACGCGTCTTGTGTCTACCGCCAGTTCCCCGAGGCGCGCTCGCTGTGCTACAGCCTGCCCCTTACTGAGGAGCACCATGCCTCTGATGACCATCAGAGCCACACCCATTCACAGGCTTGTGAGCGGGGACGCTGTGAGGCTGGCAGGTACTTCTTAGGTACACCTCAGGTGGGGCGAGAGGCATGGTGGGGTGCCGCCCGCTCAGTCCTTCCTCTACCCAAATCACCACCTGAGAATGGGGATGGATATGAAGGAGTGATGCCCCACATTGCATCTATCCACAGCCTACATGGTGAGTCTTTTTGAGTTGGATTGAGTCTGGGGGTCTTTTATTTGTTGGTTAGCTAACTTTAAGTTTAACAAACAAAATTGTAACACATATCATATATGTAAAGAGCATAAAACTCTGGGATTTGTGCCTCTAAAATCTTTGGAACATAGCCTTTGGCTCATAGGTAATAGTTGTTGCTTCTTCTTGCAGTGAGGGGCCACTGGGATGAGGACAGTGTGGTCAGCTCACCTGATGGCGGGTCAGCTAGTGACTCAGGGGACCGCTACCGAGGTGACCATTTCCGCTCAAGTCCCCAGGAGCCCAGCAAGATTGAAACACTGATCCGGGCAACACAGCAGATGATAAAAGAAGAAGAAAGCAGACTACAGCTGAGGAAGGGAAGTGCTGAGCCACTGGGTTCCGCTAATGGCCTGGCTAAGAGCCACAGCTCATGTTTTGGTGCCGAGTTCCCCCAGGCGGCATTGCAAGGCCCTGTGTGTCGAGGACCGGCTCAGGTGATCAGCCCTGCCCCCAGTCCTGCTCCTCTGTCCCGTCTCAGCAGCCCTGGTTCTGAGCGGCTGGCCAAAGCCAAAGACTTCCTCCAGACTGAGCTGTCATCTCCTCAGCAGCACCAGCACCAGCTGGCCCTCACAGGTTCCTGCACCACATCCCCAACCCCCGCACTCTTCCCCTCTCACCCTCGCCAGTACCTGGACAAACACACAGCCTATTCCCTCACAGGATACACATTAGAGCACCTCTATGAGGCAGACAGCTTCAGAGGCTACTCACTGGGCTGTGCAGGATCCTCACACTATGAAATGGCCTCTCACCTGCGCGTGCAAGCCGAACAGCCACCCAGCCATAAAGGGACCTCCGTCATCATCTCCAACGGCAGCTGACGCTTAGCAACACACTTGCCATGACTGGGCTTGCCCCCACTGGTCATTGTCCCCAAAGGGACTAAACAATAACTTGTTTTTTTTTGTTTGTTTATTTGTCTGTTTTGACAGCTTTATATTTCTGTTTGCATTGCCCTAGATTAATTCTAGATTTCAGTATTAAGGTAACACAATTCATGCATTTGAATGACGGTTTAGAGGAAGTTCTAATGTTTTGAATAGTCGATATTTTACACTGCAAAACCGCTATTTTAAAAACAAAGTTGAAATGAGGTGGTTGATTTTTCCCCCATTATTTATTCCACAATTTTAAAGGAAATGGCCAACAGAGTAATACTTTACAAATGCCTATGTCCAAGAAAAAAAACAACAATCAGGAACTATTAACAAATGTGAGTTGAAGTGATCCTGATGAAAACATCATTGTATTCAAGACGATAAATGTTGCTATTTACATCTTTCCTGTACACAAAGAAGTTTCCAGTACACAAAGAATGGCCCAATAAGCTCAACGAATTATAGTGATTTAAGTCACATTTGTCACTGTTTGCTCTTTGTATTATATTTTGATGCTCCCGTTTTGATGCATTTATGTCCCTTTCTGTCATTCTACCTGAGAGTTAATTATTGTTTCAAATTTAATTCACTTTTCATGGTTGAAGGAAAATGGTTGCGAGATGTGAATTTTTACTGATGCATAAACAAACATTTATTTACATACCAACAACAAAAATAGATAACCCTTAAGACTGTTCACACTGTTTACAATAGTTATTTGCTAGTTTTGCTGTTTAACTGGAAGGTTGTAATAATATAATCACTTTTGTTTTCATTATAATATCACTGCTTTTGTTATTATTGACAGATCTGTGAAAGGGTTTTACATTTTTCCTAAAAAAAGCATAATCTTTTTCATTAAGACATTTTTGTGGGGCAGAAATGACCACTCATGTGCTTAATTTTTAACCTCACAGTAGTCCGATACATTGCGATAACTAACCAAACACACCCAGGTTTTTATTTTAATCTTAAAATAATTCAAGACCATTTTGAACCTGAAATTGTATGACCTGTGGAAGCCACAGGTGATTTTTCATTAGGAGCGCACACATACACATTTACATACATTTCACAGTGTGTTAAAACACAATGTTAGTAAAACTGGATTTTTTTTCACAACACTACTCCAAACCAAGCCAGTCCAAATTAAACCCATCTCTGGAAATCAAGCTTTGAAGCTGCTCAGTTACACTCACACCTGCAGTATGCTTTTGACAGTGTTAGGCAGGGCAACAAATATTATGCAATTGTAATGACCTGTTGTTTTTTTTTCCAAACATGTGGCATGATGGGGGAGTATGAACACACTCAAGCTTTTCATGAGAAGTGGCTGCAGGGTGTAGCTGATGAGGCAGGATCTGCTGTGCTGAAGAAAGGGATATGGTGTGATGAAGGCCAGAATGATAGAGGGACCCAAGTTGCCGTAAAGATACTGCAGGGGATGTATTAGGGTGGCCAGGGGAACAGAAGGCTGACTGATAAAGATTGTCGGTGTGGGTGAATGCTCTGAGCCTCCCCTGCCTTTTTGCTCCTGAGCATCTCACTGAGCGAAAAGAATTCACTTGGGGAGCAGTTTTTGTTTTGATTTGTTTTCCACAGTATGAGATATGTTTCTCTAAATTTATTTATGATGTAAATATGCTCAAATATGTTTTGATGAACAAGTGGCAAATGTATTTATTATGTGAATGAAAAAATGGTTTTCATTTGGGTTTTAAATATAGTTCCAATCAAACCAGCATTGTCTTTATTTCTATCACATTTTTTGAATTACGCAGCTCAAAATGACTACGGTCTCCAAATGATTTACGCTAATAGAAACCTATTAGGAAGCTCATTTCATTTTGTGATGGCAATTTCAGCAAGATGAAGGAATTAGGACTGTGATACATACATTATAAACAATCAAGCAATTCTGTTGGTCTAATTGAGCTGAACATACTCAGTTGTGTTGGATGTAGCTGCATGGCTCAATTATGTTCCAAATGAACATAATATTTTTGGCCCTTGAGTGAATATCATTAATGACAAATCTAACATTAATAATTAGTCACCAGTCAATTTACACATTGATGTTAAAAATTCATTAAATTCTGAAATGCAGTATATACAACAGTATGAACCAAAAATGACCACTGTAAATATGGTTCATTAAAGATCATAGGCACATAAGGATTCTATATAGATTTTATATCCTTATAGACATATAAAGGTTTCTAGATACACATAGATTTACAATATGTTCACATTCAGCCATCCATGACACACACTGTAATCATTCACAGAGCGTCTTTAATGGGAAACCCATTACAGCATTTCCAATTACCAACCCAGGCCATTGGATTAATTAATCTGTTAATTAAAAATATATTAAATTATCTTAAAGACCACTAGAACACTACAAAATTGCAAAAAACACGCATCAAACAATGTTTACTTATTAATATGGAATATTCTCCAGTTTAATGAGTGCATTTCAAATCAAATTAAACAAATATGAGACAAGTGTCCGAATTTGAGAAACATTTTTTTTATATATTTGATCGTATATCTTTCCATATCCACTAAATCTAAATAGATAGAATCTATTTAAATGTATTACATTTCTCGGGAATGAGGGCTGTAATGGAGACCAATATGGTGTGCTCAGGATTTCACAATAAAAGTCCTCTTTGTAACTCAAAACAAAGAACTGCAGAGGATGGCATATAGCTGCCGCTGACAAGACATAACATACATATATCTAGTGAAAGATGTTAGTTTTTTTTGGCTCAGCCCACTTCTATTTATAGTGGACACAAAACTTTAGAGAAAACAAAAAATGGCTATAAACAAGAATACTTCAGACTCCATTGCAACTAGGAATGATGATATATATATTTTTTCTCTAATCATTTTTCAGCAAACAATTTGAAAAGATTCTGAGGCATCTATTACAGTTGGAACCTGGGTAAATGTCCCCTGGTTATGTGTGGCTGCTTTTTCAAATAAAGGAGCAGATGAAAATCGATACAGGAGGATCTCCAATTAGGCTCAACTAAACTGGGGATCAGAGAGGTCAACAAAAAGGAGTGGCTTTTCTTATGTCCACTGATAGATGTTTACTGTTTGCTGTAGTGATTTTCGCCAACCCTATGACATGAATCTACACTTTTACAGAGCATCCATTATGAGCAGGTTTTTGAGGGAAAAGCTGTATGCCTGTATGTTTTTTTCTCCCATATTTCTTGTGTAATGTGCAAGAAAGCAAATGTAACCTATGCTGTCCTTACAGATGTGTTGCCAGGCAACTGCAAGTAACACCGACAGCATTAACACACACCTCTGACCCATCTCTTCTCACAGCTGGTGGAACTGGAGCCTCCTTCTGGTCTCTCCCCTTTCAGATGCTCTTTCACCTTCACAACATGTCCTACATTTGCTGCCAATTTGAAAAAAGAAGCTGCACATTTGTTTTGTCTCATTATCATTTTACTCCACCAGTGGCTACACCATGTGTGTTTTGTTCAACGTGACCTGACTTATACTGTAGGGCAGACCAAGGGTAGTTCATTTATGCAGATAAATGTATATAGTGCTGTGTGTATGGCAGAACTGCTTATGGGCTGAACTTATTAACAACAGTTGCTATAAGCATTCTAAGGAAAATCTAGGTTAACAACCCTTCAAAAGTAGATAATGTGCCTGTTTTCACTCTGTAACAGTCATGGCAATGTTCAGGTTGCACCTCTTTAAAATGTTTGGAAATGCCTATGTATTGGGCAGAGGATGAATTACTAAACATGATCTATATGAAGATAAAACTTTGAGACTTGGTGTCAGAGTGTTGTTAAAAAGCAGCCAATGTCTTGACGGTTGCTACACATTATCTGGGGGAAAGTTTGTTTTCATGTTTGGGTCGAGCTGCTGCTGCTGGAAGAGTGATTTTGGGCTTTTAGTTACAAAGGTGACGTGATTGCATTTGACAAGTCTTGCACCATATGTACCAGAATTTGTTCCCATAGAAGAGAAAATTTGTCTCTGGATCCATGCCAGGAAACCTATTGGAATATCTAGCGTTCATGCTGGACTTTTGGCTTTGGCCTAATGGCATCTGTTGAAACAAAAAAAAGGTTTTCATACAGATTGTTTTTGTTTTTTTGTCTGTTTTGCTCATTAGCAAATACATCCATCAACATAAATACCAGTGAACTATCAGAGACCTGCATTTTGTCTCCTGTTTTCGAGAAATAATACACTTCCTACTCCAGTCAGTAGCTGCCTGCCATGTATATTCATTCAGGTGTTCCAACCGAATGATTTAGGAGATTGTAATCTCAAAAAAAGAACCAATGGGAGGAAATGGGTTTAATCGTAGCCTGTTCCCATCCCGTGTAAATGGCCAAGGGTAGCAGTGCAGATCAGTGGGGCGTTAAGGCTCTCACCAACAGATCTTCAACCCTTTCCTCTTTCTCACCTCTGCCTGAAGAGTGCATAAACCCCTCTCCACAACCGTCCACCCATGACACAATCCCATAATCATTCACAGATTTACTAAGAACTCTTTGCAACGTCTCCAACAACCGACCTAGGCCAGTGGCTTATCCTTATGTGACTTTTGCTTCATAAGATATTGGTGCTTAGCAATAATTAACTAAGAACCTTTTAAGAATCTGTAAATAAATAAATATAGAAAATTCACTCATATTGCCATATATCTGAATGGTATATAGTAAATTATTGAGATATATGGCCAGATAACCAGTATGATAGTGAATTTTTGGGAGAGAATTTATTTAGAAAAGAAGTAAAAGAAATTAGGATAACACAAACAAGCCTGAAGGCTTATTGCCATTGTAGTTTCTCAACATAGCAAAAGCAGATGAAACATAGCAAGCATAGCACATTAAACATGTCTTAACTGCCTGTCTAAAACTTTACAGATTGTCAATTGTCAATTTTTCTAAAGTTTTTTCATATAGGAAGACACATGTTTAAAAATAATTTACATATTAACATATCACCTATATTTTGGACATTGGCTATTGTTTCTACATTTTCTTTCCTTTTGGAAAACATCAAATATACTGACATATATTACACGTATACATAGGACATTTATCAGGAATCATGCTAATTGATGTAATCTAATTCAGACATAACGCCTTACCATCATCTACAAGTGGAAACATGATGTACTGTCACAGTTGCCAAAAAGCTCAGAGTGGCCAAACAGAAGGTGCACATTTCTGTGCTGTCACCGCTAAAGAAAGACAAGAAGGCGCAAATGCAGATTGACTAATCCCATGCTGTTTACTGGCAGGCTTAGATGTGTGCCCTATTCAGAAACCAGAGAGGCTCGTTGTAGCTCAGCCCAGACAGGTGAGCCCCTGCTGTTACCATTAAGAATGCAGTTTATATATATATATAACCATGAAAAAAAAAAGAGACCGCAATATATTCTTTTTTTGTGGT
>JBBKCR010000006.1:10897672-10908281 GCA_037577295.1 Ladigesia roloffi | reverse complement strand
TGTTTGTGCAAGTGGTGTGTGTGTGTGTGTGTGTGAGTGTGTGTGTGTGTGGGTGTGTGTGTGTGTGTGTGTGTGTGCGTGTGTGTGTGTGTGTGTGTGTGTGTGTTTGTGTGTGTGTGCCTGACTTAAATGCTCTTTTTACAGTCCCATTAATCCCTCTGTTCACAATTTCACGCACGATTTCTGAACAGCTTGTGCCTGGGTGTTATTTTCACAACCTTTCCTCTCTAATACTGGCAGATCCTGAAACGGAACACCTTCCATCTTTTCCCGCAATGTGTGTGTGTATATTTGGCTGAGTGTCGCTATGTTTTCTCAAGACAAAACAGGCTCATCTCTCTCTCTCTCTCTCTCATTGCATCAAAGCAAAGCTTAAGTCTGACAGGACAGGCAAAGCCTTCTCATCCGCTCGCATTGCTTTTATGAGCCCTCAAGGATGGGATGGGCTTGATGTTATTCATAAAACAAGAGAAATGCCATCAATACATGCAAGTTATAGAAGAACACTTGTATGAATCTGATCCAAACCACGAACACTTACTCCCGCTTACACCCTCATGCAGATGTCTACCCAATTGGCAATAATAAATGGTTCTTTTAAATGTCAGTAGTTCATGAAGACCTTTCCAAGGCAACAACTGAGGAAAACCAATATGTATAAAATATCAGATAGTGTTGCCGTGCCGTTTATTACCTAATTAAATCAAGCCCAAAAAAAGCTTTTGGCATTGGCGTACAGCTTATGCACTGGGCGATGCAAAATGTCGCTACACGCCAATTAATCTTTGTTGTTACAACAGGTTGATGGTTGTAAAAGCATCGATTGTGACATTGATGGCTCGCTAATCTACCAAAATGCCGCCCACTATGTAAAAGCGTTGCTGTCTGTCTTGGCTGCTGTAGCCATGCTTGGGTAAGGTCTGGCTGTGGAGCTCTTCATGGTGAGAGATCACTTCTTAATTAGTATGACACGGAGATGGGCTGGTTTCAGTTAGAGCTATATTAGCTCAGCATTGCTAAGGTGAGAGAGCACACAGTAGGCGTGTGACAGACAGAAAAGAAAAGTCACCTCCTTCCCCTTGACCGAAGCAAAGCGTGGATCAAAACATGCCAGAAAATGGAAGAAAACATTATCAGGTCAAGCCATTTTCAAAGCTAATTAAAGTTAGCACTGCAGGGTTATTCTGAGCTAATTTCATACGTATGGTAAGCACAGTGATTCTCGGCTGATTCACTAAGACACTTAATAGTATTGGTCCCTATTTTGTGATGCTTTAATTAAAAGAGAACTTTATAGGCATCTCTGATGAGGGGCAGTCGCAGATATATGTTCACCAAATTCATCATTTTTAATTTTTCATCAAAGAAAATATCAAAAGAGGGGAAGAGAAAGGACATTACTCTGTGGAAGAGATCTGCTTCAGAGTGGCAGTATGGAATCTATGCAATCTATATTAGATTGCTCAATGCAATCTATATTATAAGCCAATATATACAATTTTGCATAGGAAAATTACACTGTTTTATGGTCAATCTGTAGAAGGTCTACACACATACAGGATACTGTAGATAGGCTCCTCCCCTTCAATGATTACTTATGACACCAAGGATAGCAATTTCAAACTACTGGAAAGACTTCAGACCAAATGTTGGAACATGACTGTGAGAATTTATCGGCATTCAGCCATCAAAACATTAGTGAAGTCTGGGACAAATGTTGGATTATTTTTTCTGGATCATTAACACTACCAACTCATTCCCAGTATAGTGGCCCAGTGCTGGGGGGCTTTTAATGACCCCAGTCAGTGATAGACATTGGACATGGCGGTCTTATGTGCAACTGTGTAAGAGCAGGCCAGTCTATTAGCAGTGCTTTCCTATGGAGATTATAGAAGTTGTGCGTGCACCATATTACACCTGTGTCAGCAACCTGTGCACATCAAAATCATTAGATGCCATTCAGTGTCTGGATTCTTTTCGATTTATAGTGGATCTCTTTTGTTTTGCAGAATTTAAATCTGTATCAGTTATATGTCACTCTGTCTCTTTCAAGGGTCTCTTATTTGCTGTTTTTTTGCTGTTGACTTGAGGTGACTCAAGGTTTAGATGAGTTAAAAATAAAGACACACTAAAGAAAGATCTTAACATTAAGATTATATTAACAAATACTAAACATTTAGATGTTTAATAAAGACATTTTTAATGTATCAAACACTGGATATCATATCAGAAATTGACACTGGTATCAAAAATCATCAAAAGATGTGTGTCGTTACACCCCAAGAAAATAGGCTGTAATCTAAATGAGTTGATTTAAATGTGTGAAAATTAGGCTCTCTAGTAAGTGTTAAGGATGAAGGAGAGGGTGGAGGGTCCTTGTGGCCATCTGTCTGTACACACACCACGAGAGCGCAGTAAGTGACAGCAGTCAGTGTAGCCCTGCTTGCATGGGAAGAAAGTAGATAATGGATAACAAAGGCGAGAGGCCTTCACAGCCTGTAAGTCTGTGTCCATACAGCATGTGTGTGTGTGACAGAAAGAGAGAGGGGAAAAAATGGAGAGACAGACCAGATAGGATTCTCTGTCTTCCCAACTGAGACACAGACGCTTCTCAGTGTTCATGCAGCACATGGTGCCTTATTAAAGGCAGTTTTCAGCAGGCAACAGATTGGTGCTGAGGGTACCTGGGGGTCATCCCTCGAGTCTCACCAGTACTGGTGGCCCACTACTCCCATTCTTTAACATACAAATTGCTTTTTTTGTGTTGGAGGATCTGAGATTAATTGCACACACCATTTGGCGCTCCTTGTTCAAAGCTCTTAGTCTTTTTTTCCTCTCTCCCCCCCCCCTTGCCTCGCTTTGATTATGGTTAGAGATTAGCTCTACAGAGATTGCATCACATTAAGGGCTTTTTTTCGCTGGCCGCCACGGAGGCCTTTGTGGTTTACATTTTAACGTCGACAGCAAGTGGATTTCCAACCGGGAGGCACACTTTACTTTTTTCCACTCATCCATTAGAGACTGTAGTCTCCCAGCTCACTTTCACAATGTTCTCCTTTTGATTTCATCTCCTAAAAAAGGACTTGATTTGTTACCTTTCTCACCTTCACAAATGCAACAATTATATAAAAAACATCAACAAATGAGCTGCATTTCCCCATCACATCTGTATTGTCTCTACAGTTTTATTTAATAACTTTTTAATTTAATAAAATAACAAGAAATATAGACATCTTAAATGCTCTACACCATTAACTGCTTTCTATATGGTAAAAATATTTTATGATGTGTAAAAATAGATAATGGGTTATTTTACAAATGGTTCTTGTACAACAGGTTCCAAAAGGTTTTTATCAAGGGAAGATTTATTTAATAATGCAAAGAACCCTTTAAACATCCAAACACAGCTTACATATTCAGGTTCTGTGTAGAACCATTGCCTTTACAAAAGAAACTTTTGAACCTTAAGAAATGTAAAGAATGGCTTTTTTACATTTGATGTAAATGTGATCGTTTAAATTGGTTTCATTTAGCTAAAAATGAATGTGTGTGTGTAGTAACACTGTAATATTAAATCCAGTTTTGCTGCTACATTTGCCTTAATTTTATTTTTGTATTTTGAAAGATTTTTTTATATTTACCATGCATTTTTTGTATGTGATTTATGCATTGCACTGTTTGATTTTTCATTGTGTTATGATAGATGTACTTACTGATGACATGTTCCATGCTAAAAAATATTATTTTAAACTTAAATACATTTGCTGTTTATTCAAATATTTAGGAAATATTGCAGTGTGCATTTACTGTAGAAATACACCACTGAACCATATCTATATTATGCACCATTATCTATAGATGTACTGACCTGATTTGTGAACCCATTGCATTGAGAAATGTTTAGCACTAAAACACTTGCAAGCAAGTCCAGCTTATATTCCTCCTTTATTTGAAATTCTCATGATAGGGAAAGTGTTGTCTCTACTTTTGTTCCTTATCAGTGTCCATTCTAGGGTTGTATTACTTGTCTCTATCAAAAGAATGTGTAGTTATCAGTAGAAACTGAGTGTGCCTTTGTACACATACCCTGTCTGGATCCATGGAACAGGCATTTTTTTCCACCATGCTCTTTGTTATCCATTGTCTCGCTGCAGTGTGTGTACGGTGTAAAGTAATGGTGCAGCCTCTTGAAGAAGACAAACAGGCTTGCTGCAAGTCAATTAAGGTTCTTAGCAGAGCCCTTCCAGATGTGGAACCATCTGCTTGTCTTGCTTTGTTAGCGCTGGACGAGAAAGGTAAGACAAGGGAGGTGAGTTGCCCCACACCGGCCTTGTTTACTCTAGCTGCTCCCAACGGCTGCCCTCCATACACCTTGTAACCAGCTGTGTGTACATGGATTGATACTCACATACACACACTTACAAATGTGTGAATACCTTGGCTCATTGCACAAAGAGTAAGCCAAAGGCACCTATTATATTCTGTGATGAGCACCTTAGGCGGTCCCCAAAATTACCTCAATATTTTGTCATGTACAGCCATGAAACTCTGGCAGTAAAGATGCTTTAACCTCAGTGACCAACACGTCCTAAAACATATCAGCATCGAAATGGTCAAGAATAAGCCTGTTTAAGTGCCTGTTATTGGATGTTAATATGTAAAGTTAGACATTAGTGGGAGCAGGAAGTGTGTAAATGGGTTTTACGGCTTGCTCCGAGTGTGGGGGTTTATTGACTGCATAACCTAAGGTCACTCGCACCACAGGGTGTTTCCACTTTCAGCATCGCTCACTCACTCACAGCAGCAAATGTGTGAATAAATAGCAATGAAATTGACAGAATAAACTTTGCTTTCTGATCCAGAGGGATGTGAAAAACAGACTGCCTTAAAGGGCTCCTATCCTACATTTTCAGGCATTTTGTTTTTCCTTTTTTTTAAAATATGTCCAGCAAAATCAATATTAATCTTTACAGTACCATTTCCAACCTCTTTATCCCTTAAAATTTTACAAGTTGCTTTGTTACCCGATATGTAAATTACCTCTGTCCTGTACTGTGTGTAGAAAAATCAACCAATGCTAAAGTTTGTTTTATAACTACAACATGCATAGGTGGGATTAAATTGCAGTTTGTGAATATAAATTGATGTGTTTTTTTAGAGTCCATATATTTCCAGAAACCTTACTGAGTGTAAGCTGTATTTTAAACAGATTTCCAAGAAAAAAGACAGAAAAAAACACAGGTCTGACTCAGTCTGAGGTAGTGGAGGCTCTTGTGTGTTTTTTCCTATGACTGGACGTTAGATGTAAATGAGCACAAATGCTTGGGCTGGAGGTCAGTTAGCGGCAATGGTGCTTAACTGGCCCTGTGAGCTGAGTATACAGATGAGCCCTACACAGGCAGATTTATGTCTCCAATGATAGTAGAAGCTCCCACCTGCGCAAACACTGTCCCAAAACCACTTTTACTTCTGTAGCTTACTTTGCTAACAAGAGTGCAGAATATCTAGAACCCAGTGCCCCTTCAAGCAAAAGAACCACATGGACTATACAATAGGTATAGGAATAGGTGTTTACTTCTGTCTTGTCAAGGCAAATAAAGAGTAAAATTCTCTTTCTGGTCTTTCCTGAGGTGATTCCTATTGCATATGTATAGGCCTCAGCTGCAACCGTATAAAAATTATGGACACAAGAGAGGCCACCAAAAATCCAACCTACTTTTAGGCTCCTGACAGTCACTGATACAGTGGAAGTGTTCTGCATGGTTTCCAGCTCATAGTATTACTTTCATGCAGATGTATATGTTAGGTGCTTATTACCATGCCTCATAAAGTTGGTGCACTCCATGACCTCTCAGTGACATCACTTGTTTTTGAAATAATAATGAAATATAATGGTTAGAGGAAGCTGCAGGTGTACACAAAGACTCATGAATAACATTAAATAAGGCATGAAATGTAAACTTATACAACTTACATAAAATGCACATCTTATGTATCACATGTTATATTGTTTTGATCTTTATGTAATTGAGCCGAAAATATTCTCTAAAGGGGCTAAACACAGGAGGTCACCATTGATGGATGCTAAAATATTTCCTGGTAGAAGTGTATATATATATAACACACATTTTTTGAAAAAAAAATTAATGCAGCTATATTTAGAAAAAAAATGCATGAGAAGGAGTGCTATTCTGAGAAATTTTATCACTGTTAAATAACAGTATGACATTAATAATTCAGTTTCATGGCAGGGTAAATTAATTAGGTTTATCTGACACTGGGGTAACTGTTAGCCCCATTTTAGGTGTTTGTGGTGTTTCTGGCAGGGGCTGAACCTTTTGGATAACTGAGGTGAACTATTTAATATAGTCTATAGTGCTGTTTAAAGAACTGGGGCAGCCTAAATAGGTCCAATCTGTCATCATTTGTGATCATAAGGCAGCAAGATGTTTTGTAGTTAGCTAGTTTGGCTAGGAGCATTTTTTTGTCACTGTCATCTACTTCTTCTTTAGGCGTTCTTCTCAGCAGGATATTTGGTCTTTTTAGAATGCTTCTTACTTATTGTTATGACTGTTATGTTTCTTGGTGATAGGTCATTATTGCTGTGTTAAATGTGAGGAAAATGGATAAACACATGAAGTCATTCAAAGGCACACATCAGGAAAAACTACTTACAGAAAGCTCCTCAGCCAATTACATTATATGGTTTGAACTAACTGTAGTATAATGCAGTGGATTTTAAATAAATTGCTTCAATGTATTTGTAAATGAGGAGGTTGTACAGCTGATCAGGATTTCCCATGCGTGCACTCTTAGAAAAGTGACTTTTGTTGTGAAGGTCATAAGGTGCTAAAAAGGTCATTGACCCCTTCTGCCTCTGACACACTCCATTCTAGACAGGATGTCTGCATTGCTGGGAGGACTGACGAGACAGGAGCCAGTTCCAAGTCTGTAGATACGTGTCCGTCACGAACATATATTGCACATGCAGATGCATTACCGCTTTGGAGGAACACATGTACACATGCAAAGCTTAATAATAAATATATCGACGTAGACACATATTCCTGAGGCATGAGTGTGGAATGCAGCATGATATGTATTTACAACCAGGCTTAATGTTTTTAGTGAACTGGTAAATTGTTTATGATCCATGGAGTGCTGACAGATTATAAATACTTCAGTGTCAAATGTATAGACACATACACTTGCCACTCAAGGCTCAAGATATGCGCAGACTATTTTGGATTTATTTATGCATACTCCACTGCAGTGTTTTTGTGCAATATCTGAACGAAAGATTCTGTAAAATCCTAGAGCCGGTCCTGATGACCCTGGCTCCCTATGCAAATGAGAAGGCGGGGAGGGGGTGTTTTGTTTAAGTGTGTTTTGTTTTGTGGGTGGTAGCAGAAGTTTTGTTTTGTCAGTGAATGGGAAATATTAATTTGCGGTTGGAGTGGGTGAGAGGTTTCGTTTTCCTGATGTGTTTTTATATTGTAAATACTAAAAGGAGAGTTGCTCTTCCATATCTCATGGAATCATTGATGCCCTTTGTAATTACAGTAAGACCATAATTATCAATGTTTGAATGTCTAAGTTTAATCTTTAAGAGAATGGTCATAGTCCTTGAACATAGTTTTCTCTAAACTGTTTAAGGCCCCCTAATGTAGAAAAAGGAAATGTCATATTTATTTAAATATGTTTGTATGAGTGTATCAATGTGTTTTTAATAGCTAGAATTCCATTAATGTTCATTATTTGCATGAATCAGAGCTGTAGCTGTTTTCTGCTAGCAGAATGAGTGTCTGTGTTCTTGTGATTAGCTCATGAATAAGTTGAAGTGTTAAGAATATCTTTGTGCTAGGCTTAGCTGAGAAGAGAGTGATTTAGTAGCCAGATCTCTGTAATAAGTAACTGGGTGGCTATGTATCTTTGGGGTGTAGATTGCAGGAGCATTCCATCGTCGGCCCTACATGTGGTCTAATGGTTATCAATCTCCCGCACTCTGCCCCTCCACCACAGCTCCTCTGCATGTGATATTGATACCGGGGGGGTCCACTGCAGTCCTGCCAACAACTCCCACACTGTCGCACATTTGACAGCCTCACAAACAGGATAAAGACATCATACATCCTCCTGGCTTCCCTCCATCTACCCCTTCAATTCAATCCAATGCCATCCTCCCCCTCCCCCAATCCAGACCTCATTCAAGGTGCATCGATCAGTCCTTTCTGCTGCCTGGACCTGTCACCACCTCTAGAGATGCCCTGACCTGGCTCTGAAGGAGTCTTGTTTCTGATTGATTCCTCTTCACGGTTGTAAAAGAACAGACAGGGTACATGTCTTTCATAATTGTACAGAAGTGTTTGTTTCATATCAACATAATGCCATTAGAAATAAAAGAAGGTGCAAAAAATCTTTTGAAATTCATGTGCAAATAGTGACTGGATTGGTGCGATTAACCTATACTGGTACAACCCTGCCACAGGTATGCATCTACTCAGCTACAAATACCTTCTGACTTTACTTGACTAATAAGAGTGAGTCAGGTCCATAGAAGTATATGCGACTGACCCCTTACAATACTGGCTAGGAATGTTCTGTCCACACAGGAATCATGCTGTATGAGAATACAAGAGAAACAAAACAAAAAATGAATTATTAATCTTAAGTTGCTTTTATAAATCCTTATATGCCACAAAGAGAAGTCCTTACTGTATGTTTAAGTGGCAGGACGCGCTAAGCAGACAGTTATCCATAGGACTGGAGTAGTCAGTGCAGTGTGTGCAGCCCAGTTGGCTTGAGCTGGTCTGGTCTCTATCAATTCCTTTTTGTCCAGTTGAGTATGTTGGACTGGTGTCAGTGGTGGGCCTTGAGAAGCAGAGTTCATAAGGAGATACATTAAAATAAGAAAGATGTAATCTCAAAAGGCCACATACAGAGAATTACCCAGTTTTTCAACACTAGCAGAAATGGAGTGAATTAAGAATTTAACAAGAACTATTTTGTCATTTGAGTGTTTGAATTTTGAAACAAATATGTAATTGTCCTATTCCAAATGAGAAAAATTCAATATAAAACAAAACAGTGGACATGGATTTCATGGATTATTTTACTTAATTATTATTCTTCTTGTAATTATGAACATGTTCCAAGTGCACATTTCACTGTTTAATGCACAAATATTCTTTTTTGCCATAACTTATGACTTTCAAATAATTGATTTTTTTCATGTGTACAGTGCAGTTTTACAGACCACTGCAGAATCTGATGAAGAGAGCTGTTTCCTTTCGCAAAATCATGTGTGTAGGAAACATCAGCATAGATTTTATGGAGCACAGTGCGCTGATGGAAGGTGACATAGTTTGCACTAGTTCTTAAAGCTTGACTTGGTGTATGTCGAATAAACAAACTGGCCAGAAATCAGCATCTCCATTTTATGACTAAATGCACTAAGACCTTTGTACATAACAAGACTGGTTTTACATCAGAACTCTGTGAATGAGTTGATTGCCTTGACCAAATCTTTTGGCTTGACGGCCGCTGTTCTTTCAGTATTCTGAGGCAGAACCTCTCCTGTACACAGCCATGCTGCCTGTATTCGGCTAAGCCTTGTTATACCTGTAATGGAAGCCTTGTTGTTTCACACAGGGCACTACTGTGAGTGACTTGGCAGATGTGGAGAGTATGTGCATGAGTTATTAAAATCAGAGGGCTCATTAAACATTGTTATTTACGTTCAGATCTTCTCTCTCAGGGAGACATATCGAATCGCGCTGGCCATGTGAGCGGCCATTAATTGCCACCATAATAACAGCTGCACGGCCTGCCTGGCCGGGGTAAGGAAACGCTCCTGGATCACAATAAAACTGTCAGTGACATTTTATCATCATATTTGCCCTGCAGGGTATGTTTCTACACATCTTAAATTCCACAAACAAGCCCCAAGAACCACCATGATAGTCTTTAAGAATGGTATGCTTTGTAGCCCCCCTCACCACCTTCATCTCTTTTATTTCCCCCGGAGGGATACAATACGTCTCATAAAACAACACCCAATCAGATAGAATAATCCATGTAAAACAAAGCCCGCTGGGGAAAAGGACATTAACGAACACTTTGAACTTTGTTAGCAGAGTCTGGAGGACTGCGCAGTGGAAGAACGAGAGCGAAATGTACTCCTTAGCTTTCACTACAGTTGGTGGCAATAGTGAGAAGGATGATGGAAGTGGTGAGACTTGGGTCTTTGCATGTGTGAGATCTTTCTGCTTTATCACCGGCCTGGGTGGGCAAAGCAGGCCCTGGCTGAGGGTACTTATCCCATGGGCAAGCCGGCCCTTTGTTCACCTTCAAAGGAGACTTGAGACAGAGGAGCACAGGGTGTGTTTTACAGTGTGGGGTTAACCTTCAGTTTTCAAGGCCTTAGACTTAGTCTCATGAGCTATGGGCTAAAACCCACTGACCATTAAACTGGAGACATGCTCTTAGTCATTGTTTGATTTTTAGTCTTTGTTGTCTCACTACCACTTGGCTGTACTGCAGGAACTATAACAGGTGTGTGTGTGTGTGGGGGGGGGGGGGTGTTGGGGCAAGAGGGCAAGCAATAGTA
>JBBKCR010000006.1:10855239-10867418 GCA_037577295.1 Ladigesia roloffi | reverse complement strand
AAGTGTTTTTACCAATAATAAGTTAAGAACATAAAATTGTGCATTAAATTCATTTATTTGATGATCTTCTAAATAAGTGAAATGCACTTTGATTGTTATAGATTTAAAAAGGATCTCACATAATTGCTAGGTTAAGTTATCTGGTCAGATGATTCTGCATCCCTTAACATTGATGATGATGATTATGATGATGGTTAATGTGTGAAATTTCCATTGAAAGGGTTTGTCTGTGTGCTTAGAGCTCTTTGACCCTACAGTGGAATACATAATACTTTCTGGTTAATTGATATTAAACATTTGTTTCTATTTTGACTAAGCTCTCTGCTCCAGTTGAGGCTTTCTGCCCACATTTTCTGCTTTTATATTGTATCTAATGTTTGCTTTCATTGTCAGTGTCTTAAGCCTGGTAATGTTTTTGTTGTCCTCTTAGAAAAACAAAGCTCATGTTCTTCAACCGTCAAGAGAGGGACATCCTGTGGCACTCTGAGCTGGAGCAGCTCTCCAAATTGGAGGAGAGGTATAGTTTGTTCACCTTGTTTGATAAGTTAGTAAACAACAGTAAGCAGTATTTGTTCCTTATCCTGAATACAACTAGCAGCTAGTGTGTGTTGGTGCACAGGAAGAGCTGTCCATTGTCCATTTTTTTTGTCCCAAATGAGTGAATATGGCCTTGTGTTTGTCAGGTTTCAAGTTGAATATGTCCTCTCAGAGCCTCCAGGCTCATGGACAGGCAGAAGAGGACAGATTGAAGGCACGATGTTACAGGATTTCTTGGAAAGACCCGGAGGCTCTAAGTGCTTTGTATGTGTGTGTGGGCCCACTGGATTTACCAAGTTAGCTGTGCAGTAAGTTTTTCAGTCAATTTTCTTTTTTTCCCATTTATTCATACATACATGGTAATTTTCTCATGCTGTCTGTATGACGGTTAACCACTGAATATATATATTACTGCCGCCAAGTATCGTTATGCCTCGCACAGGCCTGAGCCTTAATCTGTTATGGCAATCTTCTTTATAAACACCTACAAAAAGCCACCACAATATTAAAATATGCACTTAATACTCTTGTGAGAGAGTTTCAAAAACAAGCTCTGTGTATTTATTTCTTAATTCATTTAAGCTTCAATTTTACTGCTATCACATGCCTCTGTGTCTTATCCTCTCACAGGCTAGTCAAGCAGCAGGGATTCACTGAAGAGGAGATTCATGCTTTCCAGGGTTGATTGCTGTGTTAAAGTGTACAATGGCTTAGTTGTAGTGCTGACCATTTCTATGCATATAAGACTGAGAAGCACTTCTTTACTCACATTGACCGATGTGAGTTTGCCAGTGAATATCTACACACCTCTCACACATGCTTTATTATTTGCAATCTTGTGCGTCTAGCGATGGTTAAAGCATGTGGGAGCATTTCAGGGAGCTGTTTTTTCCACCTGTTCTTGTTTTTGGATTTAAACTTTTGTAAAATTATAGAATACATTTCAAAGTATTATACTAAATATTTTTTAATGTTCATATGAAATGAATATTTGTTCCTGGAAAACAACATATTACAATAGTAGTAACATGTGCAATAGAAACCATTTGAAAAGTCTTTATCACATGATTCGACCAGTGATTCGTTTGTTCTTGGTGGTAGCCTAATCAAAAGTAAGGCTTGCAGATTTACTCAACATGCTTGAAGGTATAATTGTTGTATCTGTGACCTGATTTTTTTATATAAACCTGACTAGCCTGCTGATAAACCACTTGATCTTGCACAGTAAAATCTGGAGACAAAATACGTGTGTTCACCCAGAAAAATCAGCTACACTTGTTTATTAATATTGATTATAAACCTGTGCACTTCTGCATTTTTTTTTCAACTTGTGCATTCTGTATTCAGTAATGCATTAGTAATGGTGCAATGTGAGACCTCTGGTGTATTCTTCTTTTTAAATGGACTATGGAATCACCTGGCAGCTGACCTAGGTGAAGGGCATGAAGACTGTATATTGAAAACTTCAAATAGAAAGGTTGAAGTGTTCGCATCAGAACGGAGGAATAGAATAAAAATGCCAATCTTACATCTTCCGGTGTCCTTGCTTCTAATTATTCTTTGAAAAACTGTTTCAGGCATTTTTCATTGCCACTTAAGACATTATGGTTTGTTCTACCATTTTACAGTTGGCGAAGATTAGCAGTTACATGAAAATGAAAATATTGATCCCCATTCATGAAAATATGTGAGAATTATTGTTGTTTATGATTTGTCTTGTTTTAGCTGCCAATTTCCTTTAAATATGGATATGTCAGCATCCGCCATCACTGCAGAAAGTCTTTATTTGCAGTTGTTATACAGCATGTATGTACATCGCAACCAAGTCACATTATATACACATTTTGTATGATTTTATATTTTATATTGTATGAATATATGGGTTTGGAGACAAGTCTACTTGAAACATGAAATTACTTGGAGCTTCAAGTGTGATGTTATATTTTAAATTAGCAAAGTTATTTTTGTGAAAGTAATAGTAAAATATAATTAAAAATATTGCAGAGCCTTGTTCAGTCTGACATGCTCACAACTCCCTTAAGCCAGGATACGTTGGTATATGCAACACTCCAGTTATTTAACTGTAATAGGTGAATTCTCAAATTGTTTAATTCAAGCTGTGGCAAATAGAATCTGGAAGAAAAGCAGGCCTAAATTTACCTGGCCCATAGATCGCTGGGTGAAGTAAAGTGGTGCCTTATAATCAAATATGAATATTACAGTGTGATTCTTTCTCTGCATTTAATTTCTTCACCAAGTGATGCAGTGTACTTAAGGGCACCTCAGTGCTGCCACCAGCCACCCTGGGATTCAAACCTACAATCCTCTGACCTCAAGGGCAACTCCCTAACTCACCAAGCCACAAGCTGTCCTCATTTTCTAAAATAATTTTACTGGAGAGACAAAGGTATTTTCTGAGTATTCAGACATCATTCAAGCCTATGCAGATGTTTTCTTATATTTTACGGAGGGCATCAGTCCCTCAATAGACAATAACAGTTCCTCAGGCTGCTAACAGCAGATGGCAGTGTTTTGTGTGTGTGTGTGGGAAGGGGGTGTTGGTTGGCCAGGGAGCAGTGCCACTAGCAGTCCTGGGATTTAAATCCACAACTTTGATTGCAGGGGAAACTCCCTAGTCACCAGCTCACTGGCTGTCGTCCATAATTTATCTTAAAGGACGAAACAAATATAATAATCCAAACTTGCTTCCAGTCAGTTCAGATCTTTTGTCTGACGTGGGCCTTACAGACAGGTTTCACACACCGGGTTTTCAGGCTGGTATCGGTAGATGGCAGTGTTCTCAATGAATGTTTGGAGAGGACGCTGCAGAAGCAGACTGTCGGAGGAGTTAGCTGTAGCAGCTTAGCTCGTTTTAAAGGGGAAACGAAAGGACAGTAGACTGACAGTGGATGTTTAGTTTTTCTAAGGAGTTTGCCAATAGTGTGGAATAATGTTCTTTTTAACCACGTCTTTCCAGCCTCAGGTAAAATTAGAGCTTTAATTGTATTTTTACCTGTTTTTAAACTGCCTGTATAGTGATGATATAAGACCCTCAACTAGCTTTCAGATGAGTCAGCTAGCTATAGATAGCGGCGTTGAGGGGTTTGTCTGGTTGCTTACCTAGCTAACGTTTTTCACATTAAGTGTGTCGCTTTTTCAGTCACTTTTACATTTTTACCTTTTCATTTTATAGCTTTACCCTCTTCCGGGCTAGAGATCCTGTCCTGGTTAACATCCGACATTGTCCTGACACTTTACTACACAGTTATACAACCCAGGAATTTCTGAAACGTCTTATATAAAAAGCATTATATCTGTAGAAATATACTTTTAAAACAGACACGTTTCACTTTGTGGAGGCATGTTGTCACGTTATAAGTTTAATGGTGTACTTACTAACTACAAATACTTAAATATAAATTGATCAGGTTTTTCTGCTGATTGACAGCTGTATGTTCATGTTTAAACTTATAATGGTAAGTAGTAAACCCTCTGTTATTTACTAGATTGGAGGTCAGTTTTTGGTCAGTGATAATTTTCATCTCTCCCAAAATGTTCTTAGATTGAGAGAGCTGTGCTGAAATCATGTCCTGTTTAATATTTCTGTTCCCAATAGGCCAGTTTACCATAACATATAATTATACTTAAGGTTCTAATGCCTTCATGGTCTTTGTAATATGCCCCTCAGGTGACTGTGCCATTGACCCATATTATCAATGCTCTGCATTCCTTGAAAACCTCAGCCAGCTCTGCAGCTACGGCTTCAGTTCAGAGTCTACAGAGAGACATTTCATCAGATTATGACGTACACCTTAACCGGACCGAAGGACAGGTAGGTCCTGTTATGAAATTAAAGACACTATGTATTATAGGAAATGTACACTGGCTTTAAAATGGTAGGCTTTAGGTCATTCAGAATTTTGAAAAAAGTAAATCAATAACCTGTTATGACAACTAAAATGAAAGTAATATTTATAGATTCTGAACAATTTCTAGGCTATTGTTTAAATTTAACCACACTTGTGTCACTGGCAAAGGCATTTCTACATAAAGGTTTTTTTTTGCCCTTACCAAAGTATATTAGATGGGTTTGTGTGCCAACATTTTTAAATAAGTGCATCGAAATTCATTCTTACATCACCATTTTCCAAACATAAAACTAAAGAGGAGTTTTTGGTTACTCCTTTGAAGCTAATATATTTATATGGACAAAAGTATTTGGGAACACATGTTTTCAGGGTTTGGGCTAATGCTCTTACATCCATTAAAGCGCAAAGTTAATGATGCTGCAGACCAAGATATTTTGAACAACAAAATCCAACTTAATAGACCGTTTGAGTAAGAAGTTTTTTTATTCTGTCGTGACCGTGCCCCAATGCATGCAGATAGATCCATAAAGACATGGTTGGATGAGTTCAGTTTAAAAGGAATCTTGGTGTCATGGTAGAATGAAAAGGGACCCGCTAATGTGCTGTAGGCTTAATAAGGAGATATTTGGAATACAGCCAAGGAAAAAATAAGAGATATTTTGTGGCAGTGTGTGTGTAAAATGGAATACTGTTTGATAGTGTTTGTATATCATCTATAGTATGTGCTGTCCAGCAGCTTCACAACTGATTCAGGGTTTTTAATGGGATGAAATAGATCTCACGCTATGCTCTTAACATTGCTATTCTAATGTTGCCATTGTATATTGATGTAAGATTGTTGTGTAGTTTAATAGGTATAAAAAAATATTTGTATATTATTATTTGGGGTTGTAGTCAAGTGGTCTATCGTGGTTAAAACAACAGTGACATGCACATTTTGAATAGACACACACACACACACACATTGCAAAAACAATAACAATTTTAATTTCCAAGGCTGTATGTGGGTCAAAATGTAATGGCATATTCACAATACCAATATTCTGTACATACCTCTTAACCCTAGTGTGTGTATAGATTATAAAAAAAGGATTGTCATATAGGGAATAACAATCATGTCCGTGTATCTCTGTAAAATGTGCCAAAAAGTCTCCCTGGAGTCCCTCAAGTGTTAATTCCTGGACCTGTCCTGTTCAAAGTGTACATGCTTCCTCTGGGTCAAATTCTTAAAGCGAATGATGTACCCTATCATGACTATGCAGATGACACTCTGATCTATCTGGCTCTCACCAAGTGACTTCGGACCAGTAGATAAATTGTGTTGGTGCCTCAAAAAATAGATGCATCATAATTTTCTCCAATTAGATAAAGACAAAACTGAGATTATTCTGTTTGGTAATAAAAAGGGAAGATCTATTATTAGTGCCCACCTGGAATCTAGAGCACTTAAGTCCCCATGTAAAATAATACCTTATTTTAAATTATGAATGGAGAACTTAGTTTGGATGATTACATCAAAGCTGTCGCAAAGATCTGCAGGAGCTGGCCAGTTAGTTGTAAGAAGATCTAAACCTAAACATGGTTAAATGGCGTTTAGTCATTATGCGGCTCGCTGCTGGAACAAACTGCCCATTACTATCAGACCTGCACCAACTGTAGCCAACTTTAAAAAGCTGCAAAAACTGCAACATTCTCCTCTGCTATTCATTTTATTCCTCTAATTATTCTTAGTAGCAACAGAAATTTGCTTTTTGTGGCCTTATTTTTGAATGTCACTTATGATCTTGCAGCCAAAAATAAACCTTAAGGATCTGGGATTGTCAGAACTGAGACTGAATGGAGCAAATGAGCTATTGAACAGATTGCTGCCCACAATAGCTCCTGAGGAATGCTCAGCAACTAAAATATGCCATCCCTCCTCAAAATGGAACACGTCTCATATCTCTACAGATTCCTTCTTTCACAACAAACATGGTAGGAGTATTTGATCTTGTTTATACCTGCCTCCTTATGTGTTTCATTTCAATATGACTTTTACCTCATAAATGCATCACTGTTAGTAAGGGACACCCAGACCATGTATATGTAATTTCAAATAATTTAGTTAAGTCTGCTGGATGGTGACAAGTTATGCTTCTCTTTCTCTATCTCCCTCTCTTTTTGCCCTCCCTCTCCATCTCACCCTCTCCTGCCCTTTCTCTCTACTAAACATGAAATTATGTTTTTAAAACTTTAATTTATGACACTCAAAACATTTACATTTGAGTAAAGAAATAAATAACTAAAACAAATGAAATATATGTGTCCTATCTCTAAAGAAATGAAAAAGCAATAAGCTTTGCTTGTGGTTTGTGTGACCAGGTTTCTCTCACAGAAGACCAGGGCTCTTTGGTTCTCCTGTATTCCACCGACAAAGCTCGAGTCCTCTTCAGGCAGTTTGTGCAGATCTTCAACACTTACAAGGTATTTTATAAATGAATTAGTGTAAAATATCATGACTGTCTTAAATTATGATTTAATTAGTGGTGCCTGCATATGTTTTCACCCTCTTTCTTTTGAAGCCCCAAACCCAACATTCTAAAGCCACTTAATTAGTTAATTGAGATCCATCTGTAAGCAATCTAAATGTCAAATGATATCAGTGTATATATACACTTGTTCTGACATATACACTTTCTTAGAGACAGCACCAGTGCAACAGCACTAAGTTAGGCCTACCTTCAAGCAAGTGACGTGAAGACCGAGGAACTCTCCACACAAGTCAGAGACAAAGTTGTGACAAAGTGCAGGTCAGGGTTGGAAAAAAAATATCACAAACCCTGAACATCCAAAGGATCATCTTTAAATCCGTTATTCGAAAATGGAAATATTATGGCACCAATAGTAATCTTCAAAAGAGAGGATTGTCCACTAAAACTCACAGACTGGGAAAGGAGTGCATTATTCAGAGCAGCAACCAAAAGGCCAAAGATAATGCAGGAGGATCCGGGCAGCTCTACTGCAGAGCTGGGAGTGTCTGTCCACTGGACCTCTATAAACCCCACACTGCTCAGAGCTGGGCTTCATTGAAGAATGGGCAAGAAAATAAGGCAGACTGTTTGAAATTTTCCAGAAGGTGTATTGGAGACTCCCCAAACATGTGGAAGAAGATGCTGTGGTCAGATGAAACTAAAATATAATTTTATTTATCAAGGACAACATTATATCTGGCACAAACCTTCTCATCATGATGAAAACACCATACCATCCCCACTGTGAGGCATTGCCCCCAAGATGCTTCACTGCAGGGATGGTGTTCTTGATGGTCAAAATGTTCTACTGGGACTGGGAAATTGGTCAGAACTGAAGGAAAATGGATGCTGCAAAATATATAGAATTTATGATTTAACGATTTCTGTACACAAGTGGTGTCCACCCAACTTGAAGAAGCTGGAGCAGTTTTGCCATGAAGAATAAGCAAAAATTCCAGTGTTTAGATTTGCCAAGCTTGTGGAGATGTACGCGAAGAGACCTGTTGCTGTTATTACTGCAAAAGGTGGCTATAGATCGCTGCCAAATGTGGGGTGAATAGTTACGCACAGTCAGTTTTTTTTTTGTCTTGTTGTTTGTTTAAAAAAAAAAGAAATAATTTGCATTGGCAAAATGGTTGCTGTGTTGTGTAAATTAAAAGACGCAAACAAATTCCAGGCTATAGGGGAAGAATATTGCCAAGGGGGTCGGGGGTGAATACTTTTGCAAGGCACTTTGTGTGTATTAAAATCATTGCATGATTTTATGAGCAGGCACATGATTTGTTTTGTGTATATTTATATTAATAAGGAGATAAACAAAGTGTCCTGTACATAAATATATAATTTTTGTTCTCTCTCTTGCCAGTGTGTATCCAGAGCAGAGGTTTTAAGACTCTGAGAACCAAGACTCGGCGGATGCAGTCTAACTATGAGAGTCCTGCCGAACCAGAAGGCTATACACCAGCATTTATGAAGGTTAGTGAGCCATCATTTGTTGGGTGGAGATCTTGTGTTGTTCATATCATGATTTTTTTTTAATGTAGTGGTAAGTTGTAATATGATTTTCTCCTCCATTGCTGTATTAATCTCTATCTCAGGGTCTCTTCATGAGGGACAAAGCTGAAGCAGAAAGCCTCGACCAGTTATTGAAACAGAAGAATCTTCCTGATAACCAACAAGATGCCTTTAAAACCGGTTTCACAGAGGGCTTTATGAAATCTCAGGCCTTAATGCAGAGGACACAAGGCATGACAATTAAATTTCTTTAAGTAAATGAAAGGATATTAACAAGATTTGTGTATTTTCATGGTTAGTGTATGGCTAATCTGTACCTCTTACACAATAAAAGGTATAGACTATGAAACAAGGAAGGGGTTTATGTCACAAATAATTGAAAATGAATGAAATTGTGCATTGTGCTAGGAATTTTTTTTTGTTGTTGACAGATTCACTTAAGAGGACACGTTTGATTTTACTTGTCCTCTTACTCATTGGCATCTACGGTCTGTCAAGAACCCCCTTTCTTTCGGGTAAAGGCTCCTTTTCTGATACTGGTTTGTTTCCTATTTTATTCATTCTCTATTATTGCATACATAAGTTTATGCTGATGAGAAATAATAAAAAATTTTTGAAATACATTATCCCCCCAAACAGCCTGTGCTACATAGTGTTAGTATTTCACCAAAGCAGAAAGGAGGCAATATAAACAACAGACAATGTACAAATGCACAGGCAGTGGTCACTTTATTTTTGAAAAAGAGACATTATATCATATCACGGGGTGTCGCCAACGAAGGCCCATGGGCACCAGGATTCCCCCAAGGACCACAATAGTAGCCCACGGACTGGTCCAAAATATAACATGACTCCCAATTGAGCAACGTCTAACATGTAATTTTATCCTGTTGCTAATGCATTAGCATTTATATCTATTTAAAAATGACTAAAAAATGAAGTTTAGGTAAACTGTTCTAGTATATGAAACTGGTAGCCCTTCGTATGGCTCAGTTGTTGTTGACCCCTGTCATATCATATATATCATTCAAAGTGCAAAGAGTGGACTGGGTTTAAATGCAGCTTAAACAGTCTGTAGTACATCTTTCTCTGTGTAGTCTACTATGACCTCTGTTTAGAGAGTGGTGCAGTTGTTCTAAAACTTCTCTGCCAGTATTCTGAGCGTCTTACCTTCATTACCTCTGAAACTTTACTAACTGTCTTAAAACAAGTACTGTTAAACTCTTAAATAAATAAAGGGAAAGATAAATAAGAAGTGTGGGGAGTTTTAGTTAGGAGGGTTAGAGAAAGAAAAACTAATTGTAAAATTTGCGGTTGTTGTAGTATATATTTTATAGGTGAGATAGAGGTGAAATGTCTTTTTTTTTCTAATATCTTGAAAATCTTTATTTAACAGTTCGCTTCCGCACATCATCTGGCCTGGACTCTGCACTGGATCCTATTCAAATGAAGAATGTCACCTTTGAGCATGTGAAAGGTGTGGAAGAGGCAAAGAGTGAGCTTCAGGACATTGTTGAGTTCTTGAGGAATCCCCAGAAATTCACTGCACTTGGTGGAAAACTACCCAAAGGTATAACTGTGTCCACACAAAATGTGTTTCTTAAATCAGGGGTGCCCATTTCTGGTCCTGAATATCTACCACCCTGCAGAGTTTAGCTACAGACCTAATCTAAATCAATTGATCCAAGTAATGAGGGCTTTCAGGAACATCTGAATATTGGGTCTAGCGTACCTGTCGAGGTATGTTGACTCTCCAGGTGGTAAGTGACTAGGACTAGGATTGGACATTCCTGTCATAAGTGATGGTATGGCAAGTTTTGAAAATGTTACCATTTGTTTCCATTTCTAAACTTATTTGCAGGTGTACTTCTTGTGGGTCCCCCTGGCACTGGAAAGACTCTGCTTGCTCGAGCAGTGGCAGGGGAGGCAGATGTGCCATTCTACTATGCATCAGGATCAGAGTTTGATGAGATGTTTGTCGGTGTTGGAGCAAGTCGCATCAGGAACCTCTTCAGTGAGTTTGATATGGTTTCAGAATTCTGTAATCTTGCATGTACATTTTGTATGCAATACCTCAAACCTGTTTCCACAGCTAAGTCATTAGGCCTTGTAGGTCAGGGACTCAGTGCTTGTTTATATGTGTGTTTGTTGTAATATTTTTCCTTTTCCTGCAGAGGAGGCAAAAGCTAATGCACCCTGTGTGATCTTCATTGATGAGTTGGACAGTGTGGGTGGAAAAAGGATAGAGTCTCCCATGCACCCATATTCGCGACAGACCATTAACCAGCTTCTTGCAGAGATGGATGGGTCAGTAGTTTGGATTCATTTCAGTGTGGCATAACTGTGAAATAAACTTTGATTGCCTGTATTTATATAGTCGTATTGGATCATTTCAGGTTTAAACCAAATGAAGGGGTAATTGTTATTGGAGCAACAAACTTTGCTGAAGCTTTGGACAAGTAAGTGTGTTCAGAAAATTACTGTATGCCTCCGATTGTGTTCAAACAAACACAGAGTAAAAAATTCCGTGAATAATTAGCTTTGTGAACCAGTAAATAATCTCATAAAGTTCAAAGAGATTATAGCCAATTGTTAATTTATTTTTTTCTCTGTTTACTTGATTTCTGTCTGCTTAATAAAACGAGTGTTTGTGTTTCAAAGTGCTCTGGTGAGACCAGGGAGATTTGACATGCAAGTCACAGTTCCCAGACCTGATGTGAAAGGACGTACAGAGATCCTCAACTGGTACTTGAAGAAAATCAAAGTGGATTCTGGTATGAGACTATGTTTTCTAGCAGACAACTTCATACAAATATACAGTGCATTTATACTAAATATGTATTCCTGTGTGATGTAGATGTGGATGCGGAGATCATCGCCAGGGGAACAGTGGGCTTCTCTGGGGCAGAGCTGGAGAACTTGGTCAATCAGGCAGCTTTAAAGGCTGCTGTAGATGAAAAGGAGACTGTAACAATGAAGGACCTGGAGTTTGCTAAGGATAAAATACTAATGGGTGAGGGGCTTTATTCTTCATGCACAAATTGGAGAGTTTGGTGCTAATGGGCTCTAATGCAAATAAACATTGTTTACTAAACTCATTTTTGTCCTGTGTTTCCCTCCAGGCCCAGAGCGCAGGAGTGTGGAGATCGACAAGAAGAACAAAACCATCACAGCCTATCATGAATCGGGTCATGCAATTGTGGCCTATTATACCAAAGATGCAATGCCAATCAATAAAGCTACCATAATGCCACGAGGGCCCACCCTTGGTCATGTAATAATCAACTATTTTCACACTACTTTGTGCAGTGCATTACAAATATCAAAATTTGTGGGTGTTTTATATCTGCCCATATCTAATTATGTTTAGGTGTCCCTGCTCCCTGAAAATGACCGGTGGAGTGAGACTCGTGCTCAGCTTTTGGCTCAGATGGATGTCAGCATGGGTGGCAGGGTAGCCGAGGAGCTCATCTTTGGGGGTGAATACATCACAACAGGTGAGTTTATTTACGTGTTTCCTTTGGCACATTGTCTCATTTAAGTTTACGTTACTTTATAAATACTGACCATTTTTCACAGGAGCATCAAGTGATTTTGATGGAGCCACTAAGATTGCAAGGATGATGGTTACACGATTTGGTATGAGTGACAAGGTATGATTATTATTACTGGTGAAGTTCATGATTAGCCTGCAACAAAGCGTGATGCTTCTATACAACATTTCTTTACACCATGAAACTAAGATTAC
>JBBKCR010000006.1:10807094-10851448 GCA_037577295.1 Ladigesia roloffi | reverse complement strand
TAGGGTGTACCCTGCCTTCGGCAATAGCAGCTGGGATACATATATATGATCTAAGTGATATGCTCACAGGTGATGGCCTTGACAACTTCTGGAATGTTCTTGTTAATGGACGAAATTGTACCATGGAAATTCCAGAGGACAGATTTGGCTTAAAGCACTGGTATGATCCGGATGACCACTCTCTTGGGAAAACACAGACTACTAAAGCTGCTTTTATAGAGGGGTACTACATCTCATTATTATTATTATATTCTTGTTGTTGTTGTTGTTGCTTGTGATCAATCCACTCTATGTGGAATCCTGTTCATTTTTCAAACTGCAAAATAATTATTTTAAAGCTGAATACATTTTCTCTGAAGATTCCATGTCCTGTACAACTGGGCCATGATATTTTTAAACAAAGATAGCTATACTTTTACATTTTAAAATTTTCTACTTAAAAGGAAATGTCTATGGGCTTAACTTTTGAGTAACCACACTTATTTTAAATGTAATTGCAAAAAAACTCCACAAAAAATATTATGAACCAGTCAGACACAACAATGAAACCACTTACAGATTAAATTTATCACAATTACAAAGACATCTGTCAAGGGGTGGGACATATTAAGAAGCAAATGAAAAGTCTGTGCTCTAAATAATCCAAATTGTGATGGCCACATGACTAGGTCAGAACCTCTCCAAACCAACAAGTCTTGTGGGTGTTGCTGCTTTGTAGTGGTTTGTACCTACCAAAGTCCAGGGCAGGAAACTCCAAATGAGCATTTGTAGCATATGCTAGATAAACTAGTCCAATCCATTGAGGCTTAAACATATAATTTACTGGACATATTAGCTTGGAACCAATTGCCAAATCTCACCTTCACAGATCTTAAGATGTCTATGTCTACAGGTCAGAACTGTTGTGATAGCCCAAGTGGGATCTATACAATATTAGACAGGATGTTTAATACTCTTGCAGATCCGTGTAAATTCTTAATCCTAATAAAATCCTCACTTGAATTCATAGTTTTTTAAGCTAATAATTCCTGATGTCTGAAATCCACAGACATCATTTAATGCCAATAATTTAGCAGAAGGTAACTTTTATGCAGGCTGAAGCACTGAATAACAGGCTTTGAGGGATTCAGTTGCTTTAATACATCCTATTTCTATAAAATATTCTTAATGCCTTAAACTGTGGAATTCCTCAGCCACAGAAAATAATTAAAAATTAATTCGTTTCTTGCTTTCCAGGTTCAACGAGTTTGATCACAGGTTTTTCGGGATCTCTGAGGATGAGGCTAATTTCATGGACCCCCAGCAAAAACTCTTACTGCAGTGCTCCTATAGAGCACTTGAGGATGCTGGGATTCCCATGGAAAAAGTCAGTGGCTCCAGAACAGGAGTTTATATAGGTAATGAAGCCATCAATATTTTTTCACAAACATGTTTATCCATGTAGCATATTAAAACAAAGCCAGTGGAATTCATGAATTTCTTTATTTTCAGGGCTCATGAACAGAGACTATGAAACGCTATTGAACAATTGTCCAAGCACAATAAACCACTTTAATGGCACAGGGACAGCTATGAGTATAGCTGCCAACAGGATATCCTATACCTTTAACCTCACTGGGCCCTCATTTGCCATTGACAGTGCTTGCTCGTCTTCCTTAGTTGCGCTCCATTCTGCTTGTCAAGCAATCAGACAAGGTAATGTCTTTTTCAGCATACTACCACAAAAACTGAATTGTTGTATATATATCTACCACATTTCTCACAGAGTTAATTTTCCTATCTAGGTTGTCATTTGAGGTTACGGTACACGCTATGTTTTTGTGCTCACAATGCCAGCTGTATTTGTAGAGTTTGCCAGTTGTTGCATTCAATGCAAAACTGCAAATGTGTAAATTTGTTTCACACATAGAAACAAATAACCTCTGTGGTAACCAGATCTATCAGCTGACTTTCCTAAAACCAATGTGTTATCTGGTTATTGACATTCTTGCATGCAGATTAATTTTACTCCATGTCTCCAAGTAGTCCAAGTATGGAAAATGTTTTAAGATGTTTGGTTATCTTCAGGAAGTGGAGAGTTAATGCACATTTTAAGTGGAGATTTGCAATCTTCTTAGAAATACTTTCCTTAGAAATCATCTTTTGAAATACTTATTTGTAATAATGTTCATTGTTTATTTTACAAGGTGATTGTGAGATGGCTCTTTGTGGAGGTGTTAGCTGCATCCTTGAGCCACGTGTCTTTGTGGCACTGAGCAAAGCAAAAATGATCTCACCAGGAGGCACTAGTAAACCATTCTCCAACACAGCAGATGGATATGGAAGAGGAGAAGGATGTGGCATTGTTCTATTAAAACCTTTGAAAAAAGTAAGTGATGCTGACATAATATATTTGGATATTTAGTATCCTGAGAGGATCTTTCTGTTCTTAGGTTAGAGATCTACCATTTACACACTGCAAACCTTGAATTATTCATTCTGTTTTATCAGGCTCTTTCAGATTTTGACCAGGTCTGGGGTATTGTGTGCAAAACTGCAGTGAATCAGGATGGCCACACTGTCACTCCAATGACAAAGCCATCAATGGTCCAGCAGGAGGAGCTGCTCAACAGAATCTACTCTACAGAGAACTACCTTTCTGAAGTCCATTACATAGAGGCTCATGGGACTGGGACTCCAGTGGGAGATCCAATAGAGGCAGGTAGCATTTCTAAAGTCATTGCCAAGGCAAGACCAGCAGAGATGGGGCCACTCTGTATTGGCTCTGTTAAAAGTAACATTGGGCACACAGAATCTGCAGCAGGAGTGGCAGGACTCATTAAGGTTCTCCTCATGATGAAACATGAAACCATTGTTCCTTCAGTGTTCTACACAAACGAAAGCTCTAGCATAGACACTCAAGCTCTCAATCTAAGAATTCCCACTACAGCTGAGAAATGGCATTGTACAGGTTTGATGGCCAGGTTGGCTGGAATAAATAGTTTTGGATTTGGTGGCACTAATGCACATGTCATTGTCAGTGAATGCACACATGCTACAGCCTCTAGTTTAGACACTCTCAGTTCAGTAAAATTGTTTCCACTATCAGCTGCGACATGTAAATCCCTTGATATGTGTATTGCTGACACATATCACAGGATGAGCACCGACAATGAAACTAATATAAGAACTCTTTTGTATACATCATCATGCAGAAGAAGCCACATAAAACATAAATACCGGAAGGTGTTTGTTACGAAATCTCTTTCAAATTTAGAAGAACAACTTAAGTCTGGCCTGAGTGAAAAGATTCTTCCAGTAAAACCAGATCCCAAGGTAGTTTTTGTGTTCTGTGGAAACGGTGTTACTTACACAGGCATGTGCAAGGAGCTTATGAAAGAGGAGCCTGTTTTCAGAGAAAAAGTCAGGGAAGTAGAAAAATACTTTCAGAATTACAAGAGCTGGAGCATTACAGATAAGATGTACAACTTTGACAACGATGATTTCTCAAAACCTGACATTGTACAGCCACTTCTTTTTGCCACTCAGGTTGCCATAGCAAACCTGCTAAAGCACTGGGGCATCAGACCTACTGCTGTTGTTGGGCACTCGGTTGGAGAGGTTGCTGCTGCCCATTGCTCTGGTCTGTTGTCTCTCGAGGATGCTGTGAAAGTGTTGTATTATCGGAGTGTTCTACAGAGCAAAGTCACAGGAGGCAAAATGCTGGTAGTTAGTAACATAGCTGTGGCCTATGTTCTGGAAATTCTTCCAGCGTACACAGGGAAGGTTTGCCTGGCTGCTGTGAACAGTCCAGTGTCATGTGTACTGTCAGGCGTTAAAGATGCCATTGAAAGTGTGCACCAAATGTTGAAGACCTCACTTCGGGGTAAGAACTTGTTCCTTCACATCTTGCAGGTTCCCGCTGCCTACCATAGCCATATGATGGATCAAATACTGAGTCAAATTAAAGATAGCATAGGCTCATTAAATGAACATGAAATGGAGTGTGAGTTGTTTTCTACAGTGACAGGAAAGGTTTGTTGTCCAGGGGACTTTGTAACTGGTGATTACTGGGCAAGAAATATCCGAAACACAGTTATGTTTGAGCAAGCTGTGAAGGCGGTAGCCAACAATAAGAAGAATATCATCTTTGTTGAGATTGGCCCAAGAAGGGCTCTGCAGAGAAACATTGTGGAAACTCTAGGAAATGACACAGTGGTGCTTTCCTCAGTCCAGCCTGACAAAGATCATGAGGCAGTTCTTACTGCAGTCTCCAGACTCTTCGAATTGGGAGTCGATGTTGACTGGGATCAGTTCTATAGTGGCTTTGAATCACCTCCAACCTCTTACCCTATGTATCAGTTTGACTGCCTCAGGAAAGAGGTATATTTTGAAGAAGTAAGGCAAGGTAATGAGGGGGTGTCTCACCATCCTCATCCACTAATAAGTCCCAATAAACGTGACAAGACAGAGTTAAAATGCAATCTGTCAGTAGACACCACTCCATATATTTGGGAGCACAAGAGTAATGGAATTGTCATTGCTCCAGGTGCCTTGTATGTTGAACTGGCTTTTGCCTCAGTCATGGAAACTAATGTCCCAAAAATGCCTCTCTCCTCACTTCGGCTTACTATCAGCTTTCAGAATTTACTTATCCTTAGTAAGAGCTCTCATTTTCTGACAGTGCAGCTTGAACCATCTGAAGATGAGACTCTGTTCCAGATACAGTCCTCTGGTGCAGTTCATGCATCAGGTAGCATTATTTTTACAAGAGAACCAGCTGTGGCAGAGCACCAAGCCATTCTATTGGACATAATTTTTGAGAGATGTGCATCAGTCATAGCAGGGGAGCAGGTCTATGCAACACTTAACCAGGCAGGATTTGAATATGGGCCCACCTTTAAACAGTTATGTGACATCCACTATGGAGAGGAATTCAGGGAAGCAGTGGCCTCTATTACGATTCCAGATGAATTGTTTGGCCAGGTGTATGAGTACTGTCTGCATCCAGCTATATTAGATTATTTTCTACAGATGACCTCTGTTCTAGGCTTCTGCAACAGCACTGTTAGAAAAGGATTTCCATCTGCAATTGGCAGTATAGTAATATCTGCACCTCTGTGTAAGGAACTGCTCATATATATGAGAGTGTCCCAGGATATGTCCGAACACTTAGAGGTGTGTGGTTGTTTTACCGACAAAAATGGACGCATTTTGATAGAACTGAAGCATGTCAGAATAACATTTCTTGGAGAAAGTATGAAAGTTGCTGATTCATACTTCTTTCATAATGAAACACTTGCTGCCCATGCTAGTACCAAGGTTAACAGCAAACCAAAAGTTGTTGTGTTTGAGGATGCTTTAGGTATCGCTAGTGCTTTGAGGCCACACTTGCATCCATCATCTGTATTTGTCTCTTCCGCTGATGTAAATTGGTCCAATCCACGATCAGAGCAAATTCAAGATTTGCTATTGTATATTGACCAGAGTGCAGCAGAGAAAATTCTGTTTATTTGGGGTCTTCAAGATCTCGGCCATCTTAAACCTCAGGCGGTTCTAGAACACTTGACTCAGATTTGTGAGCTTTATCGTCAAATCGTTCTGACTTTGAGAAAATGCAAGCATTTGCGCACAATTCACACTATAACTTACAGATCATCTGAGAGCACTGTTGATCATATTAATCCTGGATTTGTGCTCTCTGGCATGACACGAGCATGTGCTGCTGAATTGTCAGAAATCTCTTTCCAGCTGATAGACCTTGCCACAATGTCAAGCGAGGACATAGAGGCATTAGTTTATGTGATTGGTTCCTATGAAAGCAATGGGTATCCAGAGGTTGTGATAAGCAAAGGCCAGGTTCAATCGACAGTAATAACACGTACACCCAGTAACAGGTCAGCTGAAGACCAGGGCTCTTTGTTATCTGACAATTTCACACTTCAGACAGCCAACCCTTTTAATATGGCCTGTTTATCAGCCATACCCAATCATACTGTGAATAATCTCATTGAAGGCCAAAACGTAGAGGTCCAGCTAAGGAAAATATGTGTGCACTCCTCAGACTACTTTCCAGTTAGCACAGCTGACCTTAAATTTGGTCAGACCATATACTGGCAAAAACACACTTCTCAAAATCACAAACTTTTAGCTCTTGACTACAATGGAATTGTCACAGCTGTGGGGAAGGATGTTAAAAAGCTGAAAATGGGGGACCATATTGTCTCATGTTATCCTACTATAGCAAATTCCAAGGTTGTCCTTCCTGAAAGTTTTTGCTACAAAACAAAGAAACTTCAGTTTTTGAAGGGCATTCCCTGCATCTCTTATTTTGTGCTTGCTTGGGAGATTATGAACAGTGCTTTGCCAAAGGCCAAGCAAAAGAAGACATTGGGTATTTTCTCTGCTGTTCCAGACTCAGCTCTGATGAAGGTGCTATGCTTCACAGCACACAAATCAGGATGGACTGTTGTCATAGAGGGAGAAATTAATGGATTCATGCAAAATGTAGAAAAATGCCCTGTTTTTGTCCTCATACCTCCTTATGATCAGTCACTGTTGGCACAGTTAAGCAACGTAGCCAGTGCAAGCCATATTTTTCTTGTCTGTGACAACAAGTACTCATCACACACTCTTCAGAATGATAATGAGAATGTATGCTTCCGCTTTCTTAAGTTGAGCAACATTTTCCAGAAATCTCACCTTAAGGCAAAGAAAGTTCACATATACAGGTGGCTGAAAATGATGAACTTAAACAAGACATGCCTGTCCTTTCAGGTGACCCAAACTGGAACCATGAGTCACCAGACTACAGATGCTGGGTCTTATTTTAGTGACAAAAGTGTGTCCTTGATTGTTTTGGGTAACAGCAGATCCATGGTGGACATTTCTCGCATCAACTTTCAACCCAAACCAAAACAACTCTTTACGGGGAGTGGTGTATACATCGTGTCAGGTGGTCTGTCTGGTTTGGGGCTTGAAACAGTCAAATTCATTTCACACTGGGGTGGGAGATGCATTGCTACACTCTCAAGGAGTTCACCATCTCCAGAAACACAGCTGCTCATCAGCAGCCTCAGGAGAAGATATGGGGTAAGAATTATCCCCATCCAGTGTGATGTGTCAGTCTCAGACCAGGTAATGGAAGCAGTCACTATTATTGGACAAAAATTCCCTTCTTGTCCAATAAAGGGGGTGTTCCACAGTGCTGCTGTACTGCACGATGGTCTACTTGAAACTCTGGATAAATCTCTCTTTGAAAAAGTCTTGCAGCCTAAAGTCAATGGCGCACTGAATCTTCATTACGCTACCCTGAACAGCAAAGTTGATTACTTTGTATGTTACTCATCTATCTCATCTTTCATTGGCAATGCCTCTCAGGCTAATTATGCAGCAGCCAACTCATTTCTAGACACGTTGTGTCACTACCGGCGTAATATTGGACTTGCTGGACAGTCTATCAACTGGGGACCACTTAATCTAGGCCTTCTGCTAAATAAAGTGGATTTTCAAACATTCTTGGAGTCCAAAGGGTTGATGATCATGGAAGTGTCAGAAGTTCATGAAGCTCTAAAGCACTGCATATTAGGGAACAGGCCTCAGCAAGTTGTATGCAAATTCAGCTTTAGCAAACTGAGGAACAATGTTCTATCTCAAAATGCCTCTCTAAAATTTCGACTGACAGCTTTAGTTGAGAAAGAGCTTGAAAGCAGAACAGTGAATGAGCCCAAAAAAGATCTGCAGTCTTCATTTGACGACTATGTAAGACAAATGCTTTGTGACATTTGCAATGTTGATGCAGATGATATTGAAGAAGACACAGTTCTTGCTACAGCAGGCATTGATTCAATGATGGCCATGACAATCCAAAATCGAATTTTTCAGGAGATTGGAGTAAACATTCCACTTGTTACTTTACTTGACCCTAACAGCAGTGTGTCCTCACTCATTGCATGTCTTGAAGAAAGCAATTTTGATTGCAAAAATGATGCTTATCTCTAAATATTTTATACATTTCTACAGTGTTTATATTTATATTGTAAAAGCCTGTAAATATTTGTGATATTTGTAGTCAAGAGCTGAAATATATGTCTCATGTACTGAAACTGTTGTTGTTGTTTGTTGTAAGAATTTTGTAATACAAATTAACCAAGCAGCACTTGCGTCAGCTGTAAGGAATGTAATAAAATTTCACTACTAATTCTAGTATGTGGTAAGTTTCTTTGAGCACAGACGGGTACAAATTGCAGATTCGTGTTCTACATAGCTTGAATGGCTCTGCCAAACTTGCAAATCCCCCTGAGGTACTTAGGCAAATATGAGGCATGTGCAGAAGGAAGAGATTCCAGGGACTGAGAAACTGAACACAAAAGTACTGTACGGGCCAGAAAATCCATGGCAATCTGCTAATCCTTCCTCAGACTGTTCTTTTGAAGTAAAACCATGAGGCTTGCCTGAATCAGGAATGTAACAGGAATATATATTTGCTAGAAAGAGAGTGGTGGGGGGAAATTAATAAGCTGTTATTTTATATGTTCTCTGGTGTAACTTTTTGAATATATTTTATGTGCTCTATATGTAAATCCCTGCAACAGCTCTAAAGCAGTGGGGTGGTCTGCAGTTACACTGGAAAAATTGCAATAAGTCTCAAATAAACAGTTCTTCGTAGTTATGCATGTGCATTTATTTGTTGATTATCCCTCATCAATTCAGCAACCCAAGTTGGTATAAATAATACATTACAAAAATATGATTTCTTTAAGAACATAAATGAAGTTCAAATGATCATGCGCAGTGCTTAGCATAACTACTGTCAACACGTAACATTCTTAAGTACATTATGGCTATGCAATACAAAATGACCAGTTTATTTACAATCTGTTCAAAAGCATTTTGTAAATACTGTTAAGTTCCTCTATTTGACAACAAAAGGTTAAAGTTGTTTGTGATAAGAAAACTCAGTGAACGTCAAAAAAACAAAAAAACTAAACAAATGTATTATAATCAAACTACATCTGAAAAAGAAGAAAATAAATTAGGAATATGGTTAGCTGGGAAGTGATTTCCAACATGGTTCTGATCATCAAACGCCTGCTTTGACTGAGAGTTTATAGCAAACATTGCATCATCATAGGTTGTGTACATGTGAACTGCATAGGTCTGACTATCTACTGTGAACAATGGAATAGTACTTATCATGCACATCTGGCCATTCTGAACATTACTTCCAGTTAAGCTCCAGATGTCTGTGTAAGGTTTTGAGGGACATGATTCATGATTGTCAGACAGAAAGGTGTGATTGTAGTAAATTTGTTTCTCTTTTAAATCAATCTGCTTCACCTTGGACTGGATGTTGTTATCATGACTGTTTCCTGTGAGCTGGCATTCCAGACCTTGCTTATCCTTGTTGACCATGGCTGGTCTCCCACTACATATGTCAAAAAATGTTAAAAACACTGGGATGAAGGTGATGCCATGAAACAGTCCAAAGAAAATGACCAGGAACATTATCTTAAAGAAAGTTCTAAAAATATAGTTCTTTGAAGCGGAGAGCACTACCACTCCAAGAATCGTAGACACAGCGCCTTGTAGAATGGGGTATCCTAAACTGAAAAGGGCTTCTACAGCCTTTTCATTAGCACTAGGCTTCTTGCTGGACACAAATGCATATGAAATGTGAGCAGAAAAGTCAACAGAAAAGCCAATACAGACAACAAGTATAATCATAGAAATTGTGTCTAAATTAACATCCCACAATGCCATGAATCCAGTGACTCCCACAATGACAGAGGCAATGGAGAACGTTACCCAAAGGGAGCACAGAGGGTTTGGGATTAACAGAAGAGAGATGATCAACATGACAGCAGTAGTAACTGCAATATTCTGAATGGTATTACTGACAATCACTGCATACTGGTCATGGTATATAAATGCAGGATGGTACACAAGCAAAGGCACTGGGCATCTCTGTGCTGTATCTCGCAATTTGTTTAACATATTCATTTCATCAATGGCTGTGGATATATTTACAGTCTGTATGAAGAAGCGAGATGCAAGGATAGAGTTATTGGTGAAGTTCACATCTTGCCTTAAGTCAGAGTAGAATCTCAGAAACGTTTTTAAATTGTCTTTAAAAACATGTTCAGTGCTGAGATTCAAATTTGAATGATGTCCATAATATTTATATGACTTGATCCAAGAAGTGAATATGTCTTTTTCAATAAAAGACAAGTTTTTGAAATCTTCAACACAACTTTCTAGATCTGACATGTTCTTTTCATCCCAGTATGAGAATTCACCTCTAACAATAACCATTATATTTGGTCCATATTTAGAAAAGTAGGCTTTTTCATCATCGTAATACTTTACAACATATGAGTCATCTGCTGCCAAATTACGGAGATCAATTCCTTCTTTTATCTGGAAGCATCCATAAATGCTGACGGTCAGATATATCATGTAGAGCAAAATGACAAACACCTTGGTCCACGATTTAGTTAGGAAAGGACCATAGTATTTCTTGAAGAAGTGATTCATAGGCTGTACCTCCTCTGCACTGGTGTGGGGGTCATAAGCTCCTCCCACGCAACATAACTCATACCATTTAGACTGACCCACGGGACACTCCTCTGGCACTTCCTTGCAGGTCAGCCAGTGCTGGTTCCTGTTCTCACGTCTTCCGTTTAGCACAAGGAAAGCTCCGAAGAACGTGATGCTGTAGATGTAGCAGAACAGGATGGAGGTGCTAGTATACATGCAGAAAGACTGGACTGAACGAAAGGGCGTCATGAGTCCAATATAAAATGCTAATACATCAGTAAGAGTGGTGATGGTAATAGATATCGCTGCTTCTCTGTAGGTATCTGCCAAACGGTTTTCAACTCGATCGTGAACTTTGGTCTGCTGCCAGCAAGAGATCAAGATGAACATATCATCAACTCCAATTCCTGAAACAAGGAACAAAAATTAATTCAAATATGCTATAACATTAGCAATATGATAATATAATGGAACATTAATAGACTATTACCTAATATCAGAAAAGGAGAATTTGCCACCGTCATGACAAATGGGACTCCAACATGTAACATCATTCCAAAAGAAGAAAGCACAGCAAGTCCAGCAGATAGCACACCAAAGGTAGCAACCCAAACCTTGTTTCTCACACAGTCAAACCTATTAAATTATGTTGTCATTAGCATTAGAATAGGCTTATAATAAACAATTTTGAAAGGAACCTAATATGTAATTAGACTGCTTAGCTTAAAGCATGGCCTGTTCTCTATGAATAGAATCTAAAAAGTGCAACAATCATGAGTAATGAGTTAATACACTTAAGCTTCTACGAGAAGCAAAAATGCTACTATTTACAAAAACTATTTTACATGTATTTTTGACATAATATGTATTGACACCAAGAGATACATTAACACTGTTTCAAAAATGTTTGGACGTAAGAGTAATTGTACGTACCGTAAACATGACAGGATAGAAAATGCAATGGCAATGACATATGTAATAGAGAACAAAGGGATGACATCTTTTGTATTTGCTTCAAATTCCACCTGCCTTGACAGAGATGTGGAATATGTGACCTATGAATATAAAATAAAAGTTGAAAATTTCCACAGTGCCCACAAACATACAGTATGTGATTATTTGCTATGTACTTTGTAATTCTCTAAGCGGATTTTGCAGAAAAATGTGTTGTTAATTTCATTTTATTTATATTTGAAAATCAATAAAAATCTTATCTGTAAATCAGTTGTGTTTCTAACACAAAGAACGTTTTCTATACGGTATAAGAATCCATAATTTAGTTGTAAAATAGCACTTGCACACCAAGAATGTGAGGATTAATCAATTTTAATCAGTCCAAGAAGGCTTTCCTCTCCTTCGTGATCTTTCTCTTACTTTGCCACTGTATAAGCTGTGCAAAGGAAGTGAAAGATCATGAATGAATGGTGATTAGTCCCAGTGGTATGCATGATTGCTGTTACACCTAAAAGTTGCAAGATGTTGAAAGAGGGAAGTAACTGCATAGGTAGACACATAAATATGCAAAATATATAAAGGAACCTTATCAAAGAAATTAATAGATAATATACAATTAGATCATACATTACTTAGTCAAGTATAGTTCTAGACTATAAAGTTTAATTATATATGTACTTTCTGAAGTATACCTACCTTAATGTTATTGAGTGATAAATTGGAGGGAAAGACCCTGAGGAATTCGTTTAGCCACAAATCAGTTCTGGAGCGATTATCCTCTTTAAGAAAATAAAACAGGCGAATTGCTCTGGCACTTTGTAAGACGGTTGCATTAAGCTGCACCCCTCCGACAGAATATCCGAGGAAAACATGGTTAAATCCGAAACGGAAGAACGGGAAAGTGAGGTCTGTGGTTTCGAAGAGATCTCCGTAGAAGTTGTAAACATCCACGATTTTGTTGGGGATGCACTTCTTGTATTTCCTCGCGCAGAGGCCCTCGAATGTGAGCGAGGAAACATTCAGCGCCCGGATCTTTCTGTCCAGACTCACGATCTCCTGGAAGGCAGGGCCGGTGAGGATGTTCGAGGATCTGGAGACCGCGATGAAAGACGCGTACACGCCGTCCGTGTAGAGCCTTTGGTTGGAGAAAACGGAGTCGTTCAGGGGAAAGTTCTGCTGGACGAACTGCCTCTCCAGCTTGGCAGGGCCATTAACAGGTGTAAACTGCTCCTCTATGTCATTGGCCTCTCGCTCCTCTAGAAAATAAAACCCACTGCCCAGCACAGCAGAAATGAAGAGAGGAGAGATAAAAAACCACCAAGGGTGCCTCCCAACAAAGCGCCCGAACTTCTGGAAGCCGATAGATATTGGCTTCTCCACGCAGTCTGTCGTGCATCCCGTCATGTTCACCAGCATGTGCACGTTTCACAGAAAGACACACATTAAAACCATAAAACACACTATATACATCAAACACCAATGGATAAATTATAAATCTGTCCTTTCTCCCCGCCAGCAGGTTCGTCAGTGTTCAGCTGATTTTTTTTTTGCAAGCACTCCTAAAGCATAAATCACACAAGCCTATTAACAAATTCTGACGTAAATTTGCATGAGCCTGCAGAGAGTGACCACTCATGGGAAGATCAGAAACTTTTGAAATGTTCACGCAGAATCCTGAATAAATTCAGGAGATTCGAATGTATTTATTACAAAAGATGTTTTTAAATGTTTAGTACTGTTTTATTTATTTATCTATTTGTTTCATTTATTATATTTATTATTACTCTACTACATGAATGTAAAACTTACACCGCATGTTGAAGCCTTTTCTGTTGCAGAACCCAGAGTAATGTGAAGACAGAATGATCAGAGAGTCCATTATTGAGGAAAAAATGTCTATTCATGGCAAACGAGTATGTGATTCAATTACCAGGAGCAAGTAATTGGCATGAAATTTGTTGGCCTCTCTATGCACTCAAAGCCCTGAAGGGAAATTAGGACTGTGGGAATATGAAAGCATAATCAGACTCTGTGTGAATTCCTTTTATGAAGCTTTATTGAGAACAGTATAAAATTCTAATGATTATTCTTCAAAACATCAAATAACATGAAGCAACATATTGAGATTTGTCTTTTTAAAATGCAATGTCACTGCTGTGACCCTGTGACAAATGCATTCAACATAATCGTATAACACACTGAATGAATATTTTGACTCACTTTACAACACATAAGGACATAACATTTTCAAAAAATACAAACAGAAAACGCTATAAAACAACAGAAAAAGTGAAATAAAAATAAAAAAGCTACACAGTAATGTGACATTTCACATTTTACTTTTTAATTTCAGATTTCTTTTTTTCTCTGCTTCCTGATATTTCTAACACTTTTCTTACAAAATTACACAAACAATCAACCATGATTTAAAAAAATACCTGTAGTAAGTCAGTTCAAGTGTGATATCTGTTGTTGGTAGATATTTAATTAGGCTTTCAGAATTTTTGTTACACAGGTATTTTCCAAAACCTAACATATATGATTTAAACAATTAATTATAGAACAGCAATTAAATGGAAGCGATGACAAACAATACCCCTATTTAAATGTGAACTAAGTCTTTAGATTCCACATAAACTGATTATATAACAAGTAATAAAAGGAGCTATCTAAAACTTTGTTATCTCCCCTGTGTTGAGAGGGAATTGTTTATCATCATCTTGATCATCTCGATAATGTGCTTCATTCTCATTCCCTTCCAACATTTTCAATAAGTCTGATAATTTGTTATCTGGACCAAGGAGTGTTACCAGGGGTATATTCACACCTTTCTCCTGGAAGATACGATTCTGGAGAGTCATTGCCAGCATAGAGTCAAGGCCCAGTGCAGACAGTGTAGTGTCATCAGTGAGCTCATCTTGTTCAACACTAATAATTTCACTGATCACTGATTTGATATATTCACTGGGTGAAGAGACTGATTTGGTCTGCATAAGTTTGTCATCAGTCACATTAGCCTTTTTGAAGCTCTCTTCTACCAGTGCTGACAGCCGCATTGTGAGGGATTTGTTCTGAGAAAGAACATTATATCTTATGTTCCTAAAATTGAACCTACACACTGCTTGTTGTGGTCTGTTCATTAGAAGGCACTGCTCAAGACTTTCATGAATTTCTGCCACTTCCAAAATCATCATTCCTTTAGCTTCCAGAAACCTTTGGAAATGTTCTTTGTTTAAGAGCAGACCCAAATTTAAAGCACCCCAGTTAATTGACTGTCCAGGCAGACCAATGTTCCTGCGGTACTGACAGAAGGTGTCCATGAATGAATTGGCTGCAGCATAATTTGTCTGTGAAGCATTTCCAAGGAAGGCTGAGATGGAGGAGTAGCAGACAAAATAATCCAGATTGCAGTGCTTAGTGCCATGGTGAAGGTTGATCACACCGCTCACTTTTGGACTCATAACTTTCTCATAGAGGGATTTGTTCAGTCCTTCAATGAGCCCATCATGCAGGACAACTGCACTATGGAAAACTCCTTTTACTGGATTGGATGGGAACAGTTTTCTGATCTGGGCAATGGCCTGGTGAACCTGTTTTGAAACTGAAATATCACATTGAAGGCATGTGATTCGAGACTGGCATTGATCTTTGACATTGCTTATTTCCTGTTCCATCAAGTGGCTTGGACTACTTCTAGAGAGGATAACAATGTTTCCACCCCCTCTCTGAGCAATGAACTTCACTGTCTCAAAGCCTAGCCCTGAAAGGCCACCTGTCACTATGTAGACTGAATTCTTATGAAACAGCTTTCGAGCTTTTGGTATTAGAGGAATGTCAGACAGTTTGCTCTTGGTTTCATGACCCAGGACAACCACAGGCATGATCCGACGTCTGAAGTATGATTCCAATTCCCCTAAAGGAAAGCACTCGATTGTTCCATTAGCCACAAATTGAACAGTGGTCTTTTCAAAAACCACAGACCTTCCATTCAAATGCATATTCTTCAGCCACTGGTAAACATATGGCTTCCGTGCTGTTATTAACTGCTTCTGCAGCACGATTGACATGAAAAGAATTTTGATTTGAACTCTATCAGTTTGACCACTAAAAGCAAGCTGACTGATGGGGGATTTCATTTGGTTGTCAGAGACAAGAACAATATTTCTAACGCACCTGACATTACTTGCCTCTGCAATAATGGAATCATCATAAGGAGGCAGGATAACAATTCCCACCATCTCGCTGAAATCATCGGCCTGTGTACCCACAGTGACACTCCAGCCTGACTTGACTGCTGTAAGGCGTAAAGTCTTTACCAGGATCGAGTCTGGATTAGTTGTGAAGATGCCTAACTTCATATGCTGTTTCGCCTTTGGTAATGCACAATGCAAGATCTCCCAAGCAAATACAATATAAGACAGACAGGGACAATCCTTCAAAAAGGGAAGTCTCTTTGTTTTGTAGCAAGCTGCTGCTGGAACAACAACTTTGTTAGAAGCTTCTGTGGGATAGCAACAGACAACTTGATCCCCAATTTTTAGTTTACTGACATCCTTTCCCACAGCTGTCACAGTACCACTAAAGTCGAGTGCTAAACATCTGTGCCTCTGAGAAGTGTGTTTGTTCCAATATAACGTCTGACCAAAGTTAAGCTCAGAGACACTGACCGGAAAGTAGTCTGAGGTGTGCACACATATTTTAGATATATGGACCTCCACATGTTTGCCTTGAAAGGATTCACCAAATTTCTCAGAAGCAACTGCTGATAAATTTGCCACTTTGTAGGGGTCAGAGGTTTGCAAGATATAATTTTCACACTGTGATGAGTGTATGCTTAGGCAGGAGCCATCTGTAGATATAATTGGTGTGTGGGTAATCTGTGGTTTCAAAATTTGGCCATCTTTTATGACTAGCTCTGGGTATTTGCTACAAGGACGTGATCTAAGGACGTTGGCCAAGGCTTTAATGTCCTCAGTAGAGACTGAACCCATGTCTATCAGCTGAAAAGAGAGATCTGGCAACTCAGCTGCACATGCTCTTGTCATTCCGGAGAGTACAAAACCAGGGCTGACGTGGTCAACTGTGTCTTCTGATGACCGATATGTCACTACCCTGATGGAGATTTGAAAGCTCATTATCTTGAGGCCTGCAACAATCTTTCGGAAAATCTCACAACAAGTTGCCATGCAGTCTAACACATTTTCTGTTTTGCATGAGGTTACGTCTGTATCGCCCCACATGAACAAAACTTCCTGAAAATTCTTCTCGACATTTGGGATTTGCAGTTCAGCGAGGAACTCTTCAAATCCATGTTCCAGCAACACTTTTACATGTGTGGAGGAAATGTATTCTGATGATGGGTCTAAGTATTGTTGCAGGCCTCTAGAAATGCCTAGTTGATCAGTAAAGACCAACAACTTCAGAGCTGAGGAGAAGTTGTCTTGCTCAGAAGTAGTGATGTAGCTGTTGTGGTAAAAATATTACTCTACCACACTAAGGCGACTCCCTAGGTACTTGACTGCTACATTCTTGAGTTCAACCAAAACCCAGCCTTCTTTGTCAGTGAAACAACCACAGATCTTAAGTTCTTCTCTTCCTACAAATGTTGCTCTCAAATACACAACCATCTCCTTCTGCAAAGGTTTAAAAACAGTTAAACTGCCTATTTGAGAGGGGAATCCAGGCCTTCCCAAGAAATGATAGGTCCCTGTTACAGGAAGAAGCTGCATGAGATAGTCTAAAATCACAGGATGAAGGCAGTAGTCATGAAGCTGGGGCAATAATTCATCAGGAACTGTGACAAATGAGTAGGTTTCTCCAAGTTCCTCTCCATAAAAAACATCACCCTTGATTCTGAAAATAGTCCCGTACTGAAATCCTCCCAAAGAAAGATACCTGTAAAACTCTTCAGAACGTATGACCGACAGACATCTTTTGAAAACAGAATCCAGTGAAATGTATTGCTCTTCAGGTAGGCTTCTTTGTGTTGACTGTACAGTGCCTGATGCATAGTTTGCTGACAAAGAATACACTTTGAAATGAAAGCTATTTTCCTCAGTATTTTCAGAAGGACTCAACTGTACTTTTATATCTGGTGTGTTTTGTGACAAAACACATGGAGTGTGGAACCTTACACTAAGCTGTACAGAGCTCAGGGGCACTTTTGGTTTTGCACTAGCCATGAAACCTGCCAGGCCTAACTCAGCATAAAAGGCCCCAGGGATAATGGGAACACCCTGGTGTTTGTGGTCATGCAAGTAGGACACTGACCTAGAGGAGAGGTCACAGCTGAAATATGAGCCATCTTTACTCCTCTGAGTAATTACTGGATGGCTACTACTGGAATCAGAGAATGTTGCTCCAATAAGTACATCTCTCCTTACATTGTCAAACTGATACCTTGGGAAAGGAACTGGCTCCATCTCATTGTCTTTGTAGAACTGGTTCCAATCTACATTAACTCCCATTTCAAACAGTTTGGCTGCAACAGCCAGCATTGTCTCCAGATCTTTACCTGGCTGCACTGAGGACAGCACCACTGTATCATTTCCTAGAGTCTCCATGATGTTTCTCTGCAAAGCCCTTCTTGGACCAATTTCAACAAAGACTACATTATTTGTCTGTTTTGCAGATTTTATTGCTTGTTCAAATGCGACGGGCTCTCTGATATTTCTCGCCCAGTATTTGCCATTAACAAAATCTGTGGCAGATGCCTTGTCTCCTGACACCGTTGAGAACAGCTCTGTCTCCATGTTCTGTGCCTGCAATGAGCCAATATTATTTTCCACATCAGCCACAATAGAATCCATCATATGGCTGTGATAAGCAGCAGGAACATCCAAAACATGAAGGAACAATTTTTTGGCATCATCTGTGTTTCTCAAGCTCTTGTGCAAACTATCAATGGCATCTGCATCTCCTGAAAGTGTGCAAGACTGAGGACTGTTTAGAGCTGCCACGCAAATATTCCCAGAGTAAGAGGGGAGAATTTTCAACACATCTGCAACAGCCATGTTACTGATAACCAGCATTTTCCCACAAGTCACTCTGCTTTGCAAACTACTGCGATAGTAGATAACCTTTACTGCATCCTCAAGTGACAACAGACCAGAGCAGTGGGCTGCAGCAACCTCTCCAACAGAATGACCAACAATACCATCTGGCCTAATTCCCCAGTGCATCAGTAGGTTAGCAATAGCAACCTGAATTGCAAAGAGCAGAGGCTGGACAATTTCTGGCTCTGTGAAATCTTGTGACTCATTCTCCAGCATTTTAGTGAGACTCATTTTTCTGTAACTTTGGAAAAGGTGCTCAATCTCCCTCACTTTCTCACTGAAAACAAACTCCTGTTTTAGAAGCTGTTTGCACATGCCTCTGTAGGTAACACCATTCCCACAGAACACAAAAACTAGCCTGAGTTCTTGCTTTGCTGGTACAATTTTTTTGTCAAGACCATGCAATAACTTCTCTTTCATTTCAGTCAGAGATGATGCATGAAACACTTTTCTATACTTATGTTTCAAGTGACTCCTCCTGCATGCAGCTGTATACACCAGACTTTGGAAATCTGTTATATTCCCTGTGCTGATATTTTGCACTGTGTCTTCTACCGTCATTGTAATTGATTTCTGTGTTGCTGCAGAAACAACAAATAAATTCTGTGACTTCTTCACAGGTTCTTTTGGCATCTTTTTCGGTGTGTACTGTTTTACAACTGCATGTGCATTTGTTCCTCCAAATCCGAAGTTATTTATCCCTGCAACTTTTATTGAGCTACCTAGAGTGACCCATTTCTCAACTTTTGTGGGAATTCTTAGATTGAGAGCTTGAGTGTCTATGCTAGAGCTTTCGTCTGTGTAGAACACTGAAGGAACAATGGTTTCATATTTCATCATGAGGAGAACTTTAATGAGTCCTGCCACTCCTGCTGCAGATTCTGTGTGGCCAATGTTACTTTTAACAGAACCAATACAGAGTGGCCCCAACTCTGCTGGTCTTGCCTTGGCAATGACTTTGGAAATGCTACCTGCCTCTATTGGATCTCCCACTGGAGTCCCAGTCCCATGAGCCTCTATGTACTGGACTTCAGAAAGGTAGTTCTCTGTAGAGTAGATTCTGTTGAGCAGCTCCTCCTGCTGGACCATTGATGGTTTTGTCATAGGAGTGACGGTGTGGCCATCTTGATTCACTGCAGTCTTGCATACAATACCCCAAATCGGATCATGGTCTTCTATAGCCTGACAGAACACGCACACATATTTGTTATCAACAGCGTGGCAGGGAAGTAATCTTTACAACATGCAATATGTTTTCAAATGATAAATACTTTTTTCAGAGGCTTCAGCAAGATGACTCCACATCCTTCTCCTCTCCCATAGCCATCTGCAGTATTGGAGAATGGTTTGCTGGTACCATCAGGTGAGATCATCTTTGCCTTGCTTAGAGCCACAAATACTCTTGGCTGAAAAATAGAGCTAACTCCTCCAAATATGGCCATTTCACAGTCTCCTGTTTTATACAATAAAGTCAAACTCATGTTATTATACATTTTAGAGGAATGTTGATGAATGATGTGTCATTCTGACTACTGCCCACTACTGACACTACTTTCTTGTTATTTTACCTTCTTTTATGGCCTGACAGGCTAAATGAAGGGCAACAAGAGATGAGGAACAGGCACAGTCAATGCATAAATATGGCCCGGTAAAGTTGAAAATGTAGGAGATTCTGTTGGCAGCAATGCTCATGGCTAGTCCAGTACCAGTGCAGTGGTTAATGATGACTGGGTTAACATTGGCCATGGTGAGTTCATAATCTCGGTTCATCAAGCCTGAAACACCAAACAAATAAATGTTTTAACATAATTTATTTGTTTAAAGTTTGTTTTATGTATTTTTGCCTTTTTAAATCAGCACAGCATTTTTGTTATATTAGTAAAATAATGGTGATTTTCTTTATCTTAGTTCAGTATTACCTATAAAAACTCCTGTTTTGCTCCCACTGGCCTTTTCCATAGGCACCCCAGCATTTTCCAGTGCCCTATAGGTACACTGTAGAAGAGTCTTTTGCTGAGGATCCATTTGTTCCACCTCAGTTTCAGTGAAGCCAAAAAACTTGTGATCAAACTCATTGAAGCTGAATAAAAAGATATTTTGTACCACAACATTAGACCACAAATGTTTCGCTAAAGTTTTAAAAGTAAAATTCATGCAAAGATCACTGAAGGACAGACAAAAAAAAAAAAAAATGTAAGTATAAATCATAGTTGAAATTTTAAAAGTAACTCTTCTAGGTGGAAGAATTTATCAAGCTCACAGTCTATAAGCTTCTTCATCAAAAACATTAAACAACTTTTGTATGAAATCAGTCTTTTGAAAAGCATGCAAAGAGACAATGAACTATGAAATATTCATCAATGGTTCTCACAAATAAGCAATAACTAAAGTCCTCAGTTGTGTTCACATCAAAATCTCTGTATTTTTTGGATTTTGGGGAGTTTTTGCTCACCCCTCAGCAAATGCTGCTTTTTTTGTCCGCGACTTCCCTGGTTTAGTCTCATCTTGATCAAACCACTCTGCCTGGTTAAACCTCTCAGTTGGTATCTGCACAGCACAGTTCTTTCCCTCTAGCAGGACCTTCCAGAAATGTTCAAGCCCCTCTCCTAGAATACATCAGGACAATCTGTAAAAAAGTACTTTGTTTATAAACTACTGTAAATAAACATTATCAGTTCAGTTCTTACCTCCAGGGAAATTACATCCAATGCCAACAACAGCAATGTCTGGATTGTCATCCTTCATCATGAAAGTGTCTGAAACATGTCATTAAAATTTTAGAACAATCGCTATGCAGACGTATTAAAAAGTTTCGAAAACTCAAACATAAATATAAGGTGCATAAATCAAATATATGAAGGGGAATGAAAATAATTTTTTCTTATATAGTAAACCTCAGGTGATCATCTTCTTTATTACGTGTGTCATTGGAAAATAAAACAGCCAATCATTGACACACACAAGAACAATGAACAAAGATGATATAGGTACTAGTTAATGTTTAGGCCATTAGAGTTCAAGGTGCAAAGCAACAAACACGTTAGGACTACATGGAATTATTATTATAGAATAGCAGTGAAACAGACATTTTATTGTTCAAAGACCATAAAAATAAAATAAATGTTAAATTAAATTTCCATATGACAGTAGGACAACTTGATGTAGTCAGTGTGAGTCTTAATTTTTAAAGATTTTAACTTAAAATGTATCAACTTATCAAACATTTGCTATTTCAATGGAAACATTATGAATTATGATGAACATTAAAATAGTTTTTTATGAACTGCTAAGGCTTTGGTTTCCTGTGACACACCCAGGGAACCATGTTGACAATGATGGAATTCCAAAAATATTTCTGGAAAAACAGCCAATTAAATAATATTCCACCATACTGAGCAGTGAACATTTCTGTGTAGCCATCCATCCTTTTATGCAAAATTCACTCTAAATGTCTTTGGTGGTTACACACTTTCTGTTGAAAATAAAAAAGAAGCATATCAACAAGTATCAACATCACAAATTCCTTCTGGTTTACGTATCACTGAACAACGATAACAATCCCATGGATTCTTCAAAATACTGCAAACATATATCACTTCCAAAGAAAAGCTAAACATAATTCTTTCTTTCTTATTTAGCTGGGAAGAGATGAACTGGACTGACAAGTTTGACATGAGCATCCAGCGAATGAGACAGCTTTGCATGCTTTAAATAGTCTGGCCAATCTCAACATTCTCTCTGTGTTTCCTTTTTAAAAAGTATTGATAATTTTCAGTGTACTGATCGTTTTTATGTAAATATTTTGAACATTAAAGTAACTGCATCAATTGATGCAAAAAATATAAATATTATTATTAGTTCGTATCACAAAAATTTGATAAAAAGTAAATTTTTTATCATTCTTGACTAAAACGTGGTAACACAAACTAAATTGCTGGGGAAATTAGTATGGTACAGCAGTATAGTTGTCAATTGACCTCAGAATCAGAATAGCGTTTACTAGCCAGATCTGTGAGCGAACACATGCAAGGAATTTAATACGGGTCAATGGTGTCTCTCAACTACAACAGTATAAATGAACAATGAACAATATCCTGAGCATATACAGTAATGTACAATCTAAAATATGAATATGTAATTAAGATTTATAGAAAAAAAATATAGAGATGTTAACAAATGTATATAAGTAATTGGTACATGTGTTTATATAATTATAAATATCAATATAAATATTTGTATGAATATATGTATATACATACACATATACATATACACACGCCTATACACATATGTATAAATCAACAATACAATTAATATAATAAACATGCAAATGAATTTGGCTACATAACCGAGAATGTTTCAGAGAGTTGACAGCTGCACTCAACTACCTATAACTTACATAACAGAGTACTGTAACTATGTCTTCATTGTTTATTTACTATACAAAGCGACCGAATCAGCAGCAAGCATGCCAGTAGGAGATAGATGGGTGTGGTCATATGGTGCCTGACACTGTACACTGGGGCCTGGGTTCAAAGTCTACTGAACACTTGCTGTGTCTGTTGGCTGCATGACTAAACGCCTGAACATACTGCAGCAGGGGTCATATCAGGACATGCCTTGTGTGAATCTGGATGCAAGATCTACAAATATCTACAAAAAGTATCCCAGCACAAGTATGTGTGTGATACCTATGTGATGCCTCACTCTGTGAAGCTGGTTTACTACATAAATCTAGAAATAATAATAAAAAAAACATTCCCTTACAGAAATAAACATCCTAATTAAAAGCATCTTCACTTATAAGCAAATAATTGCCCACAAATGGCACACAAGCACCATAAATCACCAAACAAGGCACATTTCTGTAAGTATAGTGTGAGAATTAGCTTTCAGGACACATGTGGCAGCTCATCCATGGCTTATGAGGGACAGCTGTGGCTAGAATGTTCTCCAGTACAAAAAAAAAACACATTCTGATGCAGTCAAAATTAAAATACTTTATGAAACACATTTAAAAACCAAAAAGTATAATTGCTGCATATATTTTACTTACATTGTTGTCATGGCTTGCTGTCAGTATGAACTCAAATTTTCCTAAAGAAACAGGCGGGTTATTATTCCAAAATACATATTCACAGCAAATATAATACATAGTGTGTACAAAAATTTAATGTAAAATTTTACATTGGCAAAAAAGTGCTTAAAATGGCTGAGGAAGTTCTTTTTCACCTGTAATGTAAAATCTGTCATGAGAACATCAAAACATTATTAGAAATTCATACATTGTGTTGGAGTTATTGTTCTCTGCTTACCTCAAACTAAATATAACTGAGATGTTGATGGCCAAAATACGTGATGGAATAGAAGTATAATGTCTGTAGCTGTATTATGCAAATATACCTAATGTCAAATATTGCACATATTTGAATCAAAGGAGCTGAACTTCTCTATAAACCTTTTCTCTTGACATTGAAGTGAAAGACACAGATACCAAAACAGACATGATTCTTACAAATCATACATCAAAAAACGTGAAGTAAACATGTGACGGACACCCTAAAACGAACAATTTGCAAATATTTTTGAAATTATGGCTTACTTTAATTGGGAATACAGCAAAACAAATCTTTGAATGAATTCCAGTCTGCTTATTGTCTTCAGTCATGTGTAGTTAGAAAACAATTTTACGAAAGCTTCCACACACCCAACATTTTCAATAACATTGTAGTTGAGTCTTCTTTTAACAAATAAAACATCGAACAGCCTCTGCACTAACAATTTCTGTGCTCCCTTCTTTTAACTGCACATCTCCTACGACAGACCCTAGGACATTGCCTTCATACTGTGGATACGTAAAATTGATTGTTGAAATTTGACTGGCAGTGTAGTTTTACAATGTCCAATACAGGATTTGACATGCATTTTCTATTGATTTGAGTGCAGAGGCTTGCAAACATGTTCCCTGAATCTAGTCGTTTGACTTTGAAGTTAATCATTTCTATAAATGCATCTATTTGTTATGTTTTTCTTTTGCAAACCTGTAATAATCAGGGAAGCATACGTCCTCCCTGTCGAGAGCCGTATTTAAGAGAAATCCACATGGTTTGTGAAGCAATCTTGTAAAAAACATCCTATCTTGTTTAGCGAAACCGTTAAAGGGTGTGAACTGATCTTCAAAGCCAATTAGCGCCCTCTCACGAAGAAAAATGAAACCTGCTCCCAAACCGAGTACAAACAGAGGTAAAAAAAAAACCTACCAAGGATTTCTTCCAACCATACACCAGAGCCTTCCAGAGGACAATGATGTGTTTTTTCTAAACATTCCTGTACAGGCTACTCCTACTCCAACTGTCTGAATCCTAAAAAGCCCTCACTCCATCAGTCTCCTGTACTGTAACTATACACCAAATAGAAACAAGTAAATGTAAGTAAATGTACAGTAAATAGTGACAATAAGCATTCTGGTGACAATAAAGGGTTTTACATCTAAGAAAGTGCAAGTACTGTTAAATGCACAGAGAAACACTTGCGTAGGGTATTTTGAGTTTTGATTTTGAGAGAACACAGCCTAGTCAATGGGTGCCATAAATCACAAATTAGAATGAGAATCAGGATACTTTTGTGTAGACAGTGCACATTAAAGCAAACACTTAAAAATAAAGCAAAAATAAAGTCAAACCTAAAGTAGTCTTTGAGGTATTAAAGTATTCCTTTATTCATTCTTTCACTGATATGACCCACTTATCCTTACCAGGTTACTCGAGGTTTTACCAGAGGGCATTTGGCAAAAAGTTACGAAAAAGGTCTTCAGTCAATTGCGGGGTAGATACACATTTATACACACAATCACACCTAGGGACAATCTCAATTTCACCTTATGTGCCAGATTTTGGGTTGTGGGAGTAAAACAGACCTCCTGGGAGAAACACACACAGACACAAGGAGGACCTTGAGGAGTGTATAAGGACTACCCACCACCCCTGTGACCTGATTCATTAAATAATAATCAGAAAAAAATAAACCATAAAACGGCAAAGTGCAAAATAAGTACATTTATTTGCAGCTGTCTCCATCATTCTTGGCACACTTTTAGATGATACCTCAATCTGTTTTAAAATATAGTAGTGGTATGGGATCTTTGTGATATGGTTCATTGGTAGTTAAAATGTATGGTAGCCTTCTTTCAAGTTATTGTGCAGTTCAAAAGATTAACAGACTCTTAATCCTCCGATTAGAATGTATTTTTTTTATAAAACTTGTCTGAGAAAATCTGAAGAATTTATGAATAAAGCCATTGGTGATTAACTGTTCAGTGCAAAAAAAGCTCCTCAAACTTAGAAATAGGAAAATTATTGCAATATATTTTTCAGCTTTTAGCTCATCGTCCTAAAAGCAGTAGTTTTTAAAGACATTAGCTTTTTAGTCCCATGTTATACTGAGCAACTGGCAGGTAAGGTCCCATAGTCGCTGGGCCATTTCATCATCCATAGCAGCTCTGGAGCAGCTGGCAGGTGCACAGTCACTGAAAAAACAGCAGAGGGTCACTTTAGAAACATGCTTGTTTTGATATCTTTTAGGAAATTATACAAAAGTTCTCCTCAAAAAAGACAGTTCCTCAAGATCTGACAATATATCCTGGTCTATAGTTCATACTGATTTTACCTGTAATACTTGCCACTCTCTTTCTCCAGCTCAGGAGCTACTGCACAGTAGATGGTGGTTTGAGCTCCCTGCAAAGACGTCTTGGTAAAAGGCTTTATTAACCACATGGCTGCCTGCTGTGGCCCATTCAAATGTCTCCATAGATCTGTCTGCACTACGCCTGGGTGAAGTGCATACGTGGTCACGCCTGTACCTATTAACAACAACAGATCGCAGGAAGAAAGTGTTATTTATTATCCATTAGCTAATCAGTCACACCAGGCTGTGGGAAAACCAATGTCCAGTGCCACCCATAGTGACAGACACACCTTTTAGTGGCACTCACCCTCCATTTTTTTGGCCAGGCTGCGCGTGAAGAGCACGTTGGCCAGTTTGCTCTGACTGTAAGCTTTTGACTTGTCGTAACTCTTCTCACTGTTGATGTCATCCAAATTGATGTTGCCCCACTTATGCGCCATGGATGATACATTGATGATTCGAGCTGGAGTCGATCTTTTAATAAGGTCCAGTAATAAATATGTCAAGAGGAAGTGACCTATGAGACCACACATAATGCAATTACTATTCTATAGTGATATCTTAATTTCAATTTTTTTTAATCGCTCCAACTCACCCATATGGTTGACACCAATTTGCATTTCAAAACCATCTGCAGTTTTGCCGTATGGGCAGACCATCACTCCGGCATTGTTAATTAAGATGTTGAGTTGTTTTTCCTCTAAGAAAAAAAGGTAGAATTCGTTATTGTAATTTAAGTGTCAGCTTTTATGCAACAGAAGATCAGATGTTGACTGGTTAATTGATTTCTAGTATTTATTTACATTATTGCCTTATAAGACTGAACTGCCACGTTTTTGTTGATTTTGAAGTGAAAACAGGTGAACACATCCACAGAGATCTAAGAGAGAATTCATTATTGCTGTTTAATTTTTTTCAGTGTTTTAAATTCAGCAAATAAACAAATACACATTTTTATAAAATAGGAACAGGGAAATTATGAAACTGAAGCTCACACCTACCAATTGTCTTTCTATCCAAACAACACATTGCAGTGGTGGCAGTGAGTAAGTGAAGTTTTAGTGCTTAGTGAAGAAAAGTTAAAGCAATAGCTAATATGTTTTGCTTTTATACACTTCATACTTAGATGGTATGAATAAACCAATATGAAGCAACTCAGATCTCTGTTGTAACTTGAGAACCGGGTATCCCGTGTTCTCTTTACCAAAAATATAACATAATATAAAAAGATGCATATATTAGAATTGGGCAAGTTGAGACATTATTATTTCCACAACTTTTTATAAACATATATTATTTATACAGACATAAACACACACACCCACACCACATAGACAAAAGTAATGGGGGGCATGAACACTACAACAACAGGGACTTTAATGACACTGCACGCAGGCATTCAGGTACATAGACTTTCATTTGCAGTTGGTCTGCCTTTGCAGCTGCTATAATGGTTCTGCCCCCATGCTCTGAGAGTAACTTGTTTTTCTATAACTAGATAAAATGTGAATGCACTGGCAGGAGCTTTGGTTTTATATTTGGTGAAATTCAATATACCACTTTTGAATTAATTACTTTATTTTGCGCACAACAATGTGATTAATCACAATTAATCACAGAATACCACACGACAAAGTTTAAATGTTTAAACAGTGCAGTCTTAATGTAAATAAATCTTTATACATACATATATCGATATATGGTCTCACTGTGTAATTATGTATATGGCTGTATAGAATATATATGTGTAATTATGTATAGAGACAATAATTATCTACTTGACTCGACTTGACTAAATGGCCTGACTGCATTGTGCTGGGCAAAGGTGGAACAAAAATGTAGATGAGCTAAAGAACCTTGAGGTTAGAAATATACTACTATACATTGGGTTCTGTGCCAAAATATCAAAATGTAATTTTATATTAACATTTTATATATTAACATTGCACACAATATTTAGCTTTAAGCAATCTTTTTCATGCAAGTTTGTGGTTTCAGTTAATCAAAGTCAATTTGAGCATATGAGTTTTTGTAGAGAAGCTACTATACCCTACGTCACCTTATATGATTTTGTAATAGTACAACAATTCAAGATTACGCAAATGAATCAACAGGAACCTTTTACCTCAGTGTCACTGTGCATGACACATCAGCCAGAAAGGGATTGCACAAAAGAATGGGTTCAATTAGGATGTCAATGTCCAAATCTGAATTTATTTCAGAGTGTAATGTCTAACTGTGAATTCTGACACAAAAATAATTTGTCAATGCATAAAGCAAGAGAGAGACAGAGAGAGGGAGAGAGAGACAGAGGCAGAAAGACAGAGAGAGAGATACTTACCACTATTGATAGTCTGAGCAAATTCTCTGATCGACTTGGTGTCACCCAGGTCAAGTTTTCTGGTGACCACACTCTGATTTCCAGATGATTCAATGACCTCTTTCAAAGCTGCCTCTGCTTTCTCCATATCCCTGCAGGCCATTATAATCCGGGCACCTGGACATGGAAATACGATTTTATTATGTCTTTATGGAATAATCCCTACATATTACAAGTATGGCAATTCACAGAATTAATGCTGCATTGTAAAACATGTTAAACCAAGGTCACATAAAAAGTTCAAATAAAGTGGTAATAAAGAGTGAACTCCATTTAATAGGCCAGGCAGGTACCTCTCTTTGCCAGATCAATGGCAGTTTCTTTGCCAATCCCAGTGTTGGCTCCAGTGATCACAACAGTTTTGCCATTTAAAGTCACATCAGAGGACCAGGTTCGAAAAAGGTTTCTGAGGAGAAATGTAAAAATGTGGTGTTTTGATTACGTCAAAATATCGGGACACATTATAATTACTCAAACTAATAACTCAAACTCGGATGAAATGTGTCAGAATTAATGCCGAATTTATTTTATACAGCTTGTAAATACCATTTACAGGTGTTTCATCATCTAGAATAAGCAAGTTGATGACCACCTGCCCCGCCCTGCTTTATAAATAGGTTTACTAGGGCAACAAGTTTCAGTGAAGTGTCAAGAGCGAGAACATGAGTTTCTGACCCTACCTCAGACCCTGCATTTTCACCACGAGCAAAAATATAACACCAACAAAAGAAAAGAGAAGTACAGCGTAGCGTCTGTTACTGAAATCAGTTCTCCGCGAATATGAGGAAAACTACGTAAACAGGAAACTGAGGGATTCCTTCCCAGTCATTGGCTGAAGGGTACAAATATACGCTTTGTAAAGACGGTGTATTTTCATGTTTCTGACACTAGAGGTAGTATTGGGCTGTGTTTTAATGTTTATTCCATTAGTATTAATGCTGGGCAATGATTGGCATTTTAATTGCGAGTAATCGCATGATGTCCTTTGTTACAATAATTCAATAATTATTTTAAAAGTAGTGTATCGCGCACTTTTGCTTCAAATGCATTACAAGTATATTTGGATTGCAAACACTAAAGTAAGGAGCTTTTTTAACAGCAGTACTCCCTGTAAATACTGCAGTTAAAAAATGCTTTTACACTACATTTATGTAATCAAATCAAATATAAAACAGCAAGACATTCACGTTAAAAGAAAACAAACAAAATAAAAACATGTTACCCTCAGAATCAATTGCATGGGGCCGAAACCTTTATGGGGAGAGGCATCCACCCCGTTTTACACACTAGCAGGTGTCCCTGTTGGACTGAGGTCAAGTGGTCGAGTACAAAAAAGTTACGTTTGTAGTGATCCTACTATTTGGAGGGTTGTTAAAGTTATTCATGTTGAATTATGTTCTTACACACTTTCATCATTTTATTATTAGAGTGTGTGCGGGAGTGTTCTGATTGTCTGGTTGGGAAGCGAGTGAGAGAGAGATACGGGTTTTAGCGGCATGAACAGTGGCCATACAGCAAATCTAGTTGTGCTAGGAGAAAGTTTAATAAAAAGAAGCGGAGCTCTGTCGCTGAACAGTGACTGCTTTAACCAGCAGGTCACTAACTGTTGAACTGCGCGAAAAAAAATATTGCCGTAATATATCTATGTAATATATAAGGTGGAGGGGGAAGACACTTTCTATACATACACATACCGTTTCCCCACAATTTGAAATATTTAATGTGTTTTTGGTTTTACTCGTTTAACCAAATCATAAATATATCTTTTTCTCTAAATATCATTGTATAGATATGTACGTACATCTTATCTACGGACTACCCAAAAAAATAGGGTACGAATCAAAGTCACCTCAAAACAGGCTGAGGTATGATGGGTGCATCAGAGCTTCCCCAAAACAGCAGGTTTAATGGGATGTTCCCAGTATGCACTGGTTACTCACCAAGAGTGGTCCAAGGAGGGAGGACTAGTGGACTGTGCACAATACCATTGGTACTCCAGGAGAAAGACTAACCTGTCTTGTCTCACACTTTAAATAAAAAGCACTTTCAAGCTTACTTGGAAGAAGTAAATACATACACACATATGGAAAAAAATTCTGGACTTTATTTTGCTTGAAGGAAAATGAGGCAACGGATTTGGATCAAAAAGCTTTGGTTACTCTCCCTTTCACGTCAGTAAAAACATTAGCTTCTACTCACAAAACAGGACACAGAGGGCACAATTTAACACAAAAAAAAGAAATGTAGCACTCACTTTGCTCAAATTGGCACAGAATAGCTTTGAGAACAATACACTGCCAACAGCTAACTCAGCAACATCTGTACTGATTGGGTGGTTTGTTATTTTTTATTCCATTAAAAAGATCATAAATAAAAAGGGGCCAAAATATGAAGAAAATAATTCTTTATCCCAATCCAATATTGATCCCAAACAGACGACTCATTGGAGGCCTTCACCAAGGCACTTGAGTTTGTGTGACAGTGAGCAGGAGAATCTCAATTGTACAAGCAGCAGAAATACAATGACAAGACTGTTGGAAATTATAAGCATAATCTGAGGAGCTTGGAGTGAGGTAGGTGTCATACATGACCATATGAAAATGAAGTGCCATTTTAATTTTTGGTAACAAACAGAACTGACTAGTTTTAATGTGTGGATAAACGATAATGCAAACTCATACCTTTCTGGCATGGTTCTAGCAGGTGTAACACATTTGACAAAACAGTGTCAGCAACCTGATTTGTGGCAATAACAGCTGGCAGTTTGAGAAGTTGACCGAGTTAGCAAATCAGAGGAAGTGACAAAATGGTAAATAACTTGGCAAACAAAAAGAAGGGGTTTCATCATTGTGCCTCTGAAGCAGAAGACATGTCCATCACAATTCACCTGTTCTGTTGAAAAAATGATGGAGAAAAAAAACAAGTTAAGGTTTTTCACATGGGCAAGTTTGCGGCAATATAAAAAATTTAATTTAATGATTAGTTATGCCTTCGCAAAAATCATGTAGACCACAAAATGTGAAGTATACATTTCTGATATGGAACCAGATTTAAACTGTTCAACAGCTTCACCTCCTGTTTACTTTTACCTTTCCACCGATTGCTCATTCTGGTGGGCATTTTACAAATTGTCTGGAATGTGTTACTGTTTTCTGTATCTAACCAATAGAGCTCTCTGTTGCAGAGTTGCTAATTCAAGTTTATCATAGTACACGTTCCCCCCCTGCCTGTTGGGGTACTTTTACAAAACTTCTAAAAAGTAATAATCGGTGGAAAACAGATTTTGCCAACTGGAATGACTAATTAAAGCTTTGTGCACACAGCAGGGGGCAACCAACCGCCTATTTAGCAGTAGCAATATTAAACTGTTCTCATATCTGGGTGGGGCTATTTGTAGATAGCTTTTTATGAGCTTAACCCTTGGTCTACACTGTGGCAAAATTAAAATACTAGTATTCAGATCTACCAATCTCATTAAAAAACAATGAAAAGGCTTTGGTTCATGCTTTTTGAAACATTTCTATGTATGTTTGTTCATTAATTAATTTAATCAGTTATGGTTATTAATTAACCTTACCAGTTAAGGTGCATTGATCTCTACAGTTTTGAAAGCAGCCTCCATCTCCTCCTCGTCATCGGGGTTGGAGGAGTGGAACTCTGCCACATATAGGCTCTTGTCAATGCTGCCTGGAATGGGTTTAATATCAGTCACCAGCTGATCCTCAATGGTTTTCAGATTGAATCGATCTTCTGAGGTGATCAGGTTAATGGCCAGACCCAGGTGCCCATACCTGCCTAGAGAGTAAAAAAACAGAACATTCTAAAAATTCTGTTCTGAAAGAGACTCAGTGATTTCAGTACAAGTTTGGTAACAAAATTCCAATTCAAAACAAAGCTCAAAATCAATCACACTCACACACACAGACAGGTATTTCCATATTTCCAATATTAGGCAACACTTCTATCATGGAGTGAAAAATAGAGTTGAAAAATAGTGTTGGAAGAAACCAGTATAATTTAGAATTACAATAACGCAAAAATAAATTTGATCTTCATCCAAGGCACAATTACAGGTCTAACAAATCCATTTAAACGATTAACATACAACCAGTTGTACTTCTAATGTCTTTTATTGAGCATAATGATTAAAAATCCACATTGAGGACTGGAAAAAGTAATTTTCTCCAAGAGCAGACTGGAAAACAGTATTTCAACTTGCATATTAATCTGGCACACAAACAATTTACTGACAAAAGCTGTTCTTTTCAAGATGTAATAGAGAGAATAAAAGCATTGGTCAAGACCTAGATGTGCATTAATCTAAGTAAACAAAGTGCATAAGTCAGGGGTGGGCAACTCCAGTCCTGGAGGCCCGGTGTCCAGCAGAGTTCAGTGCTCCCAAAAAAATTGTTCATGTGACAAAGTGTGAACAAGAAAGCTATTCATGGAATGACACAACAAAGAAAGCCACTACTATCCATAAAACATTGTGGCCCGTCGCTTTGCCCAAGTTTCACTCCTGGGACGAAGCTCTAAATCAATGGTTTTCAACCTTTTCAACATTAAGGCCCAAATATCTATCACAGCATGTTGCCATGGCCCACTTGGCCACATTAGATAATCTTATAAAACCAATTGTGGACCAATGGCCCGTCTCCATTTTAGATTTGTGGCTCAATCAAAAACCTTTGCGGGCCACCAGAGGCTCAGAAATCTGGCTCTAGAACAGACTACTGTGATGCTGTGACATGACCTGGAGAGGGCAGTGCAACGAACATATGTTCACATAGAAGAATAGTCCAAAATTCATCCCAGACATTCAAATATTACAAAGTGACTACAGGAAATATTCAGTGGAAATGATTTCTGCTACAAAAACAACCTACTGTTAACCTTTAAATTAAAGTTTTGACTTAATCTGCACTTTGGATCTTTAGACAAAAGACAGGAATCTCTGTATTTTATTGGTTTTGTTAGAATATGTAAAAAAAAAAAAATCAGAAATCCGTTTAATTGACCAAGGTTTGATATATTTTTCCTTGTATGTGGTATTAAGGCCACAAAGCACACCAATACAACAAAAAGTTCTAATATTATATAATAATTGCTCTAATTATATTTCTTACTGAGTGCTCTTTCAGTTTTCTAGTTACCTTAGCTCAAACAATTGAGAGTTTATTAGAAGTTGAATTATGTACACTTGTGGAACAGTTTTTTATTTTAACAACCTTTATTAAAACAGGCCAGAGTATTAGTTACATACCTGATCTTCCAATGCGGTGCAGGTAAGTCTCTGCATTTTTAGGAAAGTCAAAGTTGATGACCACATTAACAGCCTGGATGTCAATTCCTCTTGTGAAAAGATCTGCAACAACCATTATAATGGTAAACTTCACCAAAGATAAATGCACACATTTTACACCAAACAATAAACCTATTCAGACAAATATCCAGTACCTGTGCAGACCAGGTTCCTACACAGGCCATTTCTGAAGTCATGGAACACACGATTTCTATATTCCTGGAAGATCGCAATAATATTTTAGAAAGACTACTACTGCTGCTTATTTCTGCAATATTTCAAAAGCAAAAATAAATAAATTTTCTCTCTCATTGATTACCTGCATCATTTTGGCATGGATGTAAAAACAGGAGTAGCCCAACTGTGTGATCTTCTTTGCCAAAAGTTCCACCCGCTGGGTAGAGTTACAGAAGATGATCGACTGATTGATCTGAAGCTAAAAAAGGGAACATAAGAAGAGGTCATGAAAGAAAACATAAAAGCTATGGCACGCTGTCTACTCTTAGTGTAAAATAAAAATATAAAAACTGCTTTGTTACATATCAGTGGTTTATCTGGACATTTCAACATGAAAACACACTTCACAGTATCCCCAAGGAACTCACGGCTCATTTTATTCATTATTCTTTAGACAAAGTTAAATCAAATATGATAAGGCAGAAAACACACAACTACAAAGAACTCCCTAAAACGAATACTATACATTCTAAATTAGAGAACACACGACAAATTAAAATCTCTTTAGTAAGTCTTCCTACCCTGGAGAAGAGAGTGTTGAGACAGTGCACTTTCTGCCTCTCTGTAACATAGGCATAGTACTGAGTGATGCCCTTCAGAGTCAATTCATCCATCAGGTTAATCTCATAAGGCTTTCGAAGATGTTTAGCCTGCACAGAACAGGGGCAAGAAGTTTATACAACACCAAAAGAAACTGAGGGCATTTGAGAGGCAGCAAACTATTTAAATTGAAAGAGGTTTCCCATAAAACTTCCATTCAAACCAAGCTAACCCATGAATACTGAATAACTATTAAGCTTACGGTTCAAATTTCAATTCAAAACAAAATCAAATCTAACTATAAAAGAACAACAAACATTATGTAATTGTTTGAGGAAAAGACAATTGAAGATGGGTGGTGATTATCTGCAAGGAGAAAATTAAGTATTTACAAGGGTTGATTTATAAAATTCCTGACTGAAGTTAAACAACTTGCATGATCTTTAAATAAAAATCTTTTTTATTTTAAGATTTGCTCTTCTCACCATAAATTTCTGCACGCTGATGGGAAAGGTGGCTGAATAGAGCAGAATCTGACGATTCTTGTCGAGGAAGCTAATGATTTCCTCAATGAGGACAACAAAATCTTGGGAGAGCAACTTGTCTGCCTATGGAAAGATAATGACAGCGAAAAAATTCACAGTGCAAAGCTTTTATAACAAGCATTTATTAAAGAGAGGCACCCTGAAATAATATATTTTAATCCAAAGTGGGGAGGGGGGCTAACACTCTACAAACTTTAGTTGGTTCCCCTACCCACTTTGGATTAAAATACATAATATTATTATATTACTCTACATTCTCAAAAAGCCTTATATGTCTACGTCTATACGAAAGAAGTTTGATCATCGGCCAATCTTTCACAACTAATTTTTAGCCCTTAGAATATTTGTATTCTACAAGCAGGCTCATCCTATACTTGGAACAAGATTTAATACAACGGCAAGTAAAAAGGTAAGTTACATGGAATGGGTTCAGGACAGGTTTCCTAATTTTGCAAAAATTTCACAAGCATATTAATCGGACTTAATAACAAATATAAAGCAACTATCATTCTCACCTCATCCATTACCATCATTTGGACTTTAGAAACTTTGGCCACACCTTTCCTTATAAGGTCAAGGATTCTGCCTGGGGTGGCTATAATAACATGCACTAAGGAATAGAACAAAATAAAAATGATATGACAATACATGGAATCAAAATGATGTTTTCTTGTAAATGCGATTACAAATACAAGCAGGATATTTTAATTTTCATGTTAATGCAAATATCTGAAACTGTACTTACCTATCTCATCCAGGCGCATGATGTCATCTTTCAGGTTGGTCCCACCAGTGGTAGCCATTACCTTGACTCCACCCATGTGTTTGCTCATGTTGATACAGATTTGGCTCATCTGTAGAGCCAATTCACGAGTCGGCACCATTACAATGGCTAAAAATAGTGACAGAGTAAGAGTAAGAAGGGGAATAAAAATATCCTGCCTAGAAGAAAAACGAGCTAAAACAGAAAAAATTAAAACCAACTGCCCAAGATTCTTTAGGTCCCTCTCACACCCCCACAAAAAGCTCTGCTCAATCATAGGACATCTGGAATCCCAGAATTCTAGATCTGATTGAGATTTGAGGATTTTAAAGGCCAAATCAACAACCTGAACATCTTTTTCAAATCACTCCTGAATAAGTTTAAGAGTGGCATGGAACATCATCCTGCTGAAAGACAGCAATTCGAGAACATCGGTGCCAATAAGGGGGTAAACTGTAGGAAGGTAGTACGTGTCAAAAATCAAATGCAAATTAATACTAAGAATAATGAGCATTTCCATATAAAATACAACTTCAAATTTATTTTCCTGTTATGAGCACAATGCAATTGTATATTGGCTAATGCTCTGTGATGCATCTCTGGCAGATGCAGTCCAGCCCTTCCCGCATCAGAACAGTTTCCCTCATCTTGGGTGTTTCTCTGAGTGTTTTCAGTTCACAAAATCACCAATTTTCACTAATTTTGGGGTTTCCTGCAAATGTTGAAGGTCTTCTGTCTGTCATATGTAAAACATCTACTGTGTTAAGTCATTTGCTCACATGTAGTGTACAAAAGGCAATTGTGTACAATTTCATAATGTACAAGCTGAAAAATACTTTTCGTTAGAAACATTCTCTATACCTAGGAATAATTCAAAAGCACACCGTTTCCAGATCTACATGTTCACAGTCATCTCTTGGACAATGTTTGCTAAATCTGATAGTAGGACTATAAAAATAACCCTTACCTTGAATGTGGCTCTTCTTTAGGTCTATCCTCTCAAGAAGAGGAATGAGGTAGGCTCCGCTCTTTCCAGTGCCATTTTTGGCCCGGCCCAGAATGTCTCTCCCTGACAGGGCAATAGGAATGCTCTCCTCCTTCAAACATCACATTATAGATGGGATAAGTGCATAGTTAACAAGGAGAATTTAGATTAATCAGTCAATCTAATCCAGAAGGCCTAACATTTCAAGGAAACGAACATCAGTGACATCAGAGCTTAATGGTGTGGTAATTGTATCTGTTCGATATTGAATACAGGTATCTGTCAGAAGACAATAAGTGAAAACTCACTTATGTTTACATCCTTTAAATATGACAGTGTTGATGGGCGTAATATAATCAACCTGGATACGAAGCTAATTTGTGAGGAGCTGAATCAAACTTTTTCTGACCCCAATATTTGTTACATAGAACAGTTCAAATCTATAAAACATTTTTGTAACTGGTTTAAATAGTATGGCTTACCTGGATAGGAGAGGGCTTCTCCCAACCCATTTCAAAGATGCCCATTAACAATTCACGCTTAAGGCAGTAGTCTTCAAACTCATTCCCCTTGGTTGCAGTTACATCCTGAAAAACAAAATAAGCTTTCTTTATTTTGTAGATTTGAAACAGATTTCAGTTTAGCTGTGCAATTGGTCAATTGCAGTATACATTAATTTTCAGATCAAGTCATCTTAAGGCCAACAAAAAATGTGACTTGTTTATGCTTAAAACAGTATCTTTTTAAATGCTTAATTCATTCAACTGTGTTAATGTACTACTGATAAAATCTGGTGCTATTCAAGTCATAATAACCATCTGAGTATAATACTTTGTATTGTTTTATACAGATTCTGTAAATTGTCTGCTCTTATACTTGTTTTTAAACTTTTGGTTGTGTCCTTTAGTGTTTTAAAATGTGCTTTTCAAGTAAAATGTATTGTTGTCATTGTAAATTAACCTCTTTTTAGAGGTGTCCGCATCCCCCACATCTGATCCAATCACTCAATCATGGGTCTTACAAATGCCGGGTTACTTACCGAGGTTTTCATCCTCGTGTCTTTTGGTGGAAGCTGCAAAGACTTTTTCCAGTCATCTCCAAATCTGAACAGACGATTCAAATAAGTTAACATCAGGAACAGTTACATCATGTATTCTATGTAAACTGAACTTGGAGTTTTTCCCTATCTATTTAAACATTAATATTATTACAGTCTAGCTTACCTGATACCCCCACTGGTCTGTGGTATGCTGCTTCCTTTAAGCGGGCCACAAAGTGCTTGTCCCGGGAGTGGCAATCCAGTGACCGATCCTGGTTGCAGGCCAACAGGCTTGGGCTGTCCGTTCTGTTTGGTCAGTCCCATGACTGAAGCAGGGATCTCCGTTCTTGCTGTGGCCATGGCTATAGGACAATCTGTAGTTTCTTGCAGAATTCTCTTCTAGGCTGTTTTTAACCTTTCTTCACTGCTTTGAATAAATTCAGTGTGCTACTGTGTAAACAGTCCTATTTTGTACCTCTTTAGCTCATATGTGCAGACCTCTTGAAAAGAAGAGGGGCTGACACATGAAAACAGTTTATAAGAAAACTCTCCCAAAAGAGGAGAAAAATGTATTTATATGAATAAATATAGCCCGTCGCTGTAAATAGACAGGGAAAATACTGTCTTATAGACTTAAGCTGAAATCACAAGTTTGTCTCAATTGTCCCCGAATATTTTGGGGCAATTTTGTTGACTTCAAATATTTAGCTTTCTTCTGTCTTACTCTTGAGTTATAGTACCTTCAATAATATTTCTGAATTCAAGTGCTTCAGAGTCTTTTACATTCAGAAATGCTGGTATTAGGTTAAGTTCTTCAGGATGTTCCTAAACTTTGAGGTTTTTCCTTATCACTGGGGAATTTCAAATCAAGATGGTCCAACTGAACCAGCAATGAGACATTGAATTTCAATCGGAAAGTCAATAGTTCAACCAGCTTTGTCTTTGGCAGTCCTTTGACGCCTTTCTCGCTTGTTGACTCCTGAAATCCTGGTCAGTCACCTTCAAAATAAAGAGCAATGTGAGGGTTAATATTAATGTTAAATGAAGCTTACCCTCCAAAAGTATACAAAGCAGAACATTGTGTCAATTTTGTTTCTATGCATATAGTTAACATGACAAATTGATCTCTAACTATTACATGGCAAAATAAACAAGTGAAAAGACGAACAAAATAAAGAATCAAACAGAGCAAAGAAAATTGTGTTATCTTGTCTTAACAACTACTAGCATCTAAATGTCTGTAGAGAACATATTCTGTGAACAAACTATGTAAACATCTTCACATTTCTCTGTACACCCTAAAACCCAAGTGAACTCAAAACAGCTAAGGAAAAACTCAGCAGCGCCCTACTTTGGGGCAGCTGGTGGCTAGGGAATTCCCCCTGCAATCCGAATGTTGTGGGTTTGTATCGCAGGATTACTAGTGAAACCACCGAGATACCATTGACCAAGGAACCGTTCCCACACACTGCTCCCCTCGCTGCCCACTGCTGCGCTTGCTGAATGGGTTAAATGCAGAGATATATTTTCACATTGTTCACACTGTGTGTCGTGCTGTGGTGTGACTACATGTGATTTTACTAACCCAATGTCTCCAAACACTAATCGCTACTGTGTCCGGATGCTGGCCTAACACACTTTAATCGTGTTAAGGTTACAAAGAGCCAATCCGATCTAAATACATTAATCGGAGTGCTGGAAAAGTTTTCGCCCTGTTAACCGCTCTTAACCAGACTGTATCAGGTAGCCGTGGGATTACGTCCAAGCTGATACAATCACGTTAGCATGTAATGTAGCAACATTGCATGGTGTTAGCCAAGACAAATAGTAAAACCCAACTTTATAACAAAACGATTAATGCAATTTCACATAAATAATCATTCATCATAATAACCACTTTCGAACGCGAAAGGCACAATACATTAACCAACAACTGAGACAAAGAGTATGAGTTTAAGTTACGTTAGCTGACTAACTTAAACTTAGCCAGTTAGCAAGGAGACAATAACCGGAGCAGCAGGTTGACGGCTCCACTCACTTAAATTCAAGTTTGTTCCCTTCTTCGACAGATTTAAGAGGTCTTCTTTGAACTATAAACACGATCCTCCACGCTACACTTGAGAAACGCTATTTTTGTTGAATCTCTTCACTTTAACACCGTCCTTTTGTCTCTTCCGTTTTGAATTTGCTAAGTAAATATGGCCGTGCGTCGAGAAGTTAACCACATCTGTGACGAAAAGACCAAGGCAGCCAATCAGAGTCTTAGATTTTAAATTCTGAGCTCAGGCCCCTCCTCTTCGGAGCGAGCTCCTGAGCAGTAACGGAAAGTTTCCCATTCCATTCTTTTTAACTACACTATATGGACAAAATTATCGGGACACTTAGTTGTTGAATTCTTGCCTCATGTGAAGAAAAGTTATAATGCTTCCTCATAACAGTACACAAATCATATACCCTGCTCACCACTTTACACCGTGACACAGTGAACATTGTCTGCACCCATCTCCTCACACAGAACAGTAAATACATATGAATTTGTCGGATTGGCTTTAATTAAGCTCACGGTCTTGACAACTTGATTTAGAATTTAGTCTCAAGTTTCAAGTGTATTTATATAATACATTATTATTTTACTTAGAAGAAATTGAAATAAAAATGAAAAAGTAAAACAAAATAATGATAGGGACACGTAAATAAACAAGTAAAAGACTACATGAAAGAAAACTGCAAATAGTTCAAAGAAGGCAGAGGAGAATAGTGCTTTTTTAGCAGCTTTTTAAAGCCTGCTACAGTTGCTGTAGATCTGATAGTAATTGGCAGATGAATGCAGTTCTGTGGACAAATTCTCTTGATGGATAATGCAGTGTGTTGCATGGTCTGACAGAAAGCGTTTTAACTTTGTTGTGCCTACTGGTCTTAGCCACTGCCCTATCTGTACAATCACAGACTACCCCGTGAGTAGATATACCCATCCAGAACACAAAATATTTCTCCAGCAGTTGTGCTCCCAGGCAGCCCCTTACAGAACAAGCACCACATGAAACCAGCCCACATGAGCATATCTGATGTACACCAAAATCTTTGTCATGTTTGAAATGTCATTGCAAGCACTGACAATGAAGGGTAAAACTAGCTTCTCCCCAATGGTGAATGGCTCCTGACACATGGCTATGTGATGTGACAGGATGTATGGCACCTTTGTAAGTTTTTAGTTGTCTGCCAAATTACTTTTCAGCACTTTGGTATGGGTGTCCAATACATTGTGTTTTCTTTCAAAGAAATCCACTGATTTATCTTTGAGATGTGCATATTTTGTTCCCAAATAATTGCATGTTTATTATTTCATAGTCTCGTTACTTGTCATATTGGCAGATGACACAGATTGTTTTTGAGGAGAACTATGGACTGTATCATTAGATAGATGCTTCCGAAAGAAGGAATCCAGATGGTCTCGTTACGCATGTGTATTTGAGTGAAAGGTTTGGAGTGAATGAGACCAAGGGCGTAAACACTGAACATTCTAGTATGGTGAAACAAGGGGCGGGCCATGAAATGAAGGGGGTGGGGTGGGGCATGCAATGACAGAAGCACTGAGAGCAGTAGTGCTGTCAGCAGACCTGATCTGACTGAACTGTGATTGGTTTAGGAGCGAGGATCTGGTCGGTGGTCCATAAGCAAATAGGCTGTAGGAAATTTGATTGTGTCATCACAAACTTCCCACTTTTGATCAGTTCTATAATTTTAAGGTGGAAGCTAAGCCTTGAGAGCATGGGGGCCACCCTTGGGCTGCACCCTCTCACCTACTACAGTAGTACTACAGTAGACGATTGTTTATTTTTTCTTACAACTAGAGTTTTCCTGTATTAATGCTGCTGATTCTTAATCACTGCAACTCTTAGCTACATACAGGTGAAAAAAGCTTGGGATAATCAGGTATTGCCATAAATGGTGCTATCTATAGTTCCCTCTTTAACTATTCAAAGGCTATATGAGCCTCTGGTGTCCAAGTAAAAAGAGGATTTAATTGTTTCTGTTTCTATCAACATATTTCCTAATGGTGCTATCTTAATTGCATAACCTACTATCCTATCAGTGCTAAAATCACTGACAAATAATAATACAAGTTTTATTTTCACATGCACAGTCATACAAGTACAACATACAGTCAAATGTTTTCTCTGCATTTAACCCATTCACTAAGTGAAGCAGGGGGCTGCCACAGGTGAGGTGCCCAGGGAGCAGGAGCTTGCTCAAGGGCACCTGAGTGGTTATGCTAGCTGTGGGATTTGAGCCCCAGACCTCTGAATGCAGGGCCAACACCCTAACGACTAGGCCATCCAACTGGCCATAAAAAAAAACAGGGGAGAGTGCAAACGCAGTCCCCCACTACCAGAAACTATGCAGGCGAGATTCCCACATTTGGGGAATCCGCCGGGGTCAGCACAGCCGACAGTGCGACGTCGCCCTGGGTGAACCACCTTTGTGATCACGGTATCTCCCCAGCCAGGTTTTCACACCCAAAAAATCATCATCTGCCCTACTGTCACAGGCTCTGCAGCCTTACTAATTCCCTCTAACACCAACTGTGCTACTTCTTTTGTGCTGTGAGCTACAATTCTTCCTATTCTTACATGAATCTGCTATGGATGAGTGGGCCAGGCAGGGGTGGGGATATCAGACCCCAACTACATGATGGGGGAGTCAAATGGACCTTATTTTGTTCTTCCCTTGTGAAGGTACCTATGCTTCCAAGGCGCTGGATAGGGACGCAGCAGCAATTGTGAGACCTGGCCAGCAATACAAAACTTTTAGAAATTAAAATATTCACAAGATATAAACCAATCCTCAAATTCAATCACTAAACACAAAACACCCAGCACCTGGACAAACACAACTCTAAATACAAAGAAAATCGGTCTAATCCATCATCTAGCTTCAAAACAGAAATGCTATTTCTTAAGAGTAGAGCCACAGCAGGGCAATTGGGTGATGATTTGGCGGGTTAGTTGCAGAGCTCTTCCTCATGAGAGAGCTTCCCCACGCTCTCCTTCTCCCAAACAGGTTTGCCCTGCTCAGTGACTTGCCAGCTAAGAAGCATGTTCAAAGTGATAGGTGATTCAGTTCTTTGACATGTGAAATGAGCTAATCCTTTAGGGATTTTAGCACCAGCTACTTTTAGCAGTCTATCAGGTGCCAGGGAACTTGAGAGATATGAGAGGATAGCGATTCATGGATAGTGTTTCATGTAGGGCAGACACGGGCAATTACGGCCCACGGGCCATATCTGGCCATATCCGGTCTAAATTATATTATTAAAATACATTCATTATGCTTTTTTTCCTGCAATGCATGTGTTTTCCCGGTAGATGGTGAACTCCAGACCCATTAACCTTAATACCAAATACCAATTTTATTCACATGCATAGTCATACAAGTACAACACACAGTGTAATGTTTTGTAGTCGATGTAATACTCCGCTACACATTTTTTATTTTCCCTTTGAGCCCTACTGTAAACATGAGTGGAGAAAATAAATGTGTACAGGTTTACAAAGTATATACCGTAATATCAGCTGTCAATTTTGCCATTAACATGGATGTCGTCACCATTCAATCAGAGCCTCAGAGCCTCAGGGCCATGCAGTATTGGGATACATTTTTTGCTAATTTGTACACCTCTTGAACACTAGCATTAATGATCACTGACTGCTGCAAACAAATATCATTAACTCCTACATCCCCCACATAACTGATCAGAATCTTGACACCCTATGTCTTACAGAGACCTGAGTTAGGCCTGATGAGTTTGTTGCTCTAAAAGAATCTCAAAGTCACTATGGATCCTGATCTTTCATTCAACACACATATATCTACTGTTACTAAATCACCTTTCCTTAATACAAGAAATATTGCTAAGAATCTCTCCATGATACAGAAAAATTAGTCCAAACATTTATTACTTCCAGGCTTCACTTGTCAGGCTTCTCCAACAAACATCTAAATAAGTTTTAATTAGTTCAGAATGCAACAGCTAAAGTCCTTACTAGAACCAGGAAATTTTAAAATATAAGCTCAATATTATCAAGACTTCATTGGCTTCTGATCAAATATCATATGAATTAAAAATTCTGCTAATGAAAAGTCTAGAATTGCCTTGCACCTAAATTTCTCAGTGAATTTATCTCCTATTATGGATCTCCATCCTCTGCACATGCATCACTGTGTGGTACGGAGCCGCCACAAAACAGGACAAACGCAGACAGAACAGCTTCTTTCCCCACGGCCATCACTCTCCTGAACTGTTGATAATTTGGGTCATCTCCACCTTGCCCATTCACCTGCACATCACACAC